>JANHGC010001310.1:138854-151023 GCA_027560395.1 Boaedon fuliginosus | reverse complement strand
TTTGTATTGTTGTGCCGCCTCGAGTTCCCTTCGGGTGAAGAGAGGTGGGGTATAAATTTAATAAATTATTATTATTAAATTATTATAATAATAATTATTATTATTATTTCTGTGTGCAGTTAGTGACAGTGCTTTTAAAAACCACAGAGAATAGTCAGTAACAATGTTAGCTGCCTTTTATCACATTAATTTACATTTGAATTGAATCAAATTTAATTTTTGTTCTAATCTTTGTTCTGGTCCTGTCAATTTTTGGAATATAACTATATACAGGTGGTAAAACATGAAGATATGGTTCCCCAAAATTTAATATCATTGTTTTAAATGCTTTTAAAAATATTTATCACAGACCATTTCTAGCTGATCTGATGTTCTCCAGAGATATTCAACCAACTTCAACCCTTCCCCAGCCAGCATAATTATTCACCATGCTTGATGGGAATGAGGGGAACTGGACTCCAATATGGTCCAAGGATTTGTTCTTTGAGCAGGAGTTTGGACTAAAAGACCTTCAAGGTCTCTTCCAACACTGTAATGCTATGCCTTGAGAATATCAGACTTCATAAAATATCTGACGCCATCAGGGATTCAAACTGCTTGGAGTCCCTGGAATAGCTAAGCTTTGTAAAAAGGTGGTCAAAAGGATATCTAATTCTTATGTTTCATGCTGAGAGACAGAACATAAGAAATGCTAGATCAGATCACTGATCCATTTAGTCCAGCAGTCTGTTTTGACAGTGGCCTAATCAAATCAAATATCTTTATTACGGTCTTTGGCCAGCCTTTATAATAAAATAGTACACTAAAAAGAGAAATAGTTTAGTACAGCAGTCAGTTATTAGGGAATGGAAAAGTGGCTAATCAATTACACAAGGAAATCCACAATTTTCATGAATTGATCCACCCTTTTTTTCACCCCAACCCAGCCACTAGCTGGCACCACATCTCATCGTAGTGAATCCCAAAGTTTAATAATGTATTGTGTAAAAAAACAAACAAATCCTTTTGTCTGTTCTTATTCTTCCCATATTCATCTTCGTTGGATGACCTCTAACTCTAGTGCTATACATAGCAAGAAAGGTGGGAGTTATCAAGAATGGAATATAGAAATCCTAACAAGAAAATAGTAGTAGTAGTAGTAGTAGTAGTAGTAGTAATAGATGTTTTTCTTTTAAAAAAATTAATATATATTAATAAAGAATAACATACTCTCTCCTTTACAGTCTTTCTAACTAGTAATTAAAAGTGATTATGCGACTGATCCTGCAAAGAGAATGGTAAAGCTATATATTGCACAGTCAGAACATGTGTCCATAGGCTTATTGTAATATCACCACACAAGTTGAGAAAATTATGTAATTTGTATGTAATTTGCATGAGTTATGGTAGAAGTTATGCATCATCTATTATGACAAAATGATATGAACAGTATTGTTTCTCATGCAGACACCTATCTAAAAGTGTATGATAAAGTTTGAACTCAGTTTCAGCAAAAATACTTTTTTTTAGAAAACTCTAGGAGGCAAATTAAAATTTCCTCCCCCCCCCACATGTATCTTTATGGGTATTTATTTTCTTCATATGTTGTAAATACTGGTGTCAAATTTTAAACACACTATCATTCAAAAAAATCCCTATTTCCTTTAATCTGCATCCTAGGCTTGCATTTTCCTTGGAAATGTACTCATTGTGTAAGAAAAAAATATTATAATATTGTACTAATAGTAGTTTTTACCAGTCATAAACTGTGAATCTAATTGTAGATTACTACTATTACTGCTGCTCCCTTGGTTAAGAAATGAAGATGAGTACTCCATCAACTGGGACTGGATTGACATGATTTGACAGGGAAACCTACTACTGCTACTAATTATCTCAAAACATCTGGAGCACCACTTGAACACCATTGGCATTGACAAAATTGCTATCAGTCAATTGCAAAAGACTGAAATACTTGAAGCGATTTATGCAAGGATACCTTTAATATGATCAGGCAACATCTATCTATCCCAGGTCCATGGAAAAGACATGTTAGATGGATGAAAATGCCAAAACCAGTCTAAAAATCTATTTGACTGTGAAATCAACCAGCCATTTGTGTAATGGCTCCAGTCATATACTGGAAATATTATGCTTATATATTATGTCAAAGCATAATTATCAATTTGTCATTGTTATTTACCATTAAATGACTAAGAACAGTGATGGCACAGTGGTTAGAGTGCAGTACTACAGGCTACTTCTGCTGCCTGCCGGCTGCCTGCAATTTGGCAGTTCAAATCTCACCAAACTCAAGGTTAACTCAGCCTTTCATCCTTCTGAGGTGGGTAAAATGAGGACCCAAAGTGTTGGGGGCAATATGCTGACTCTGTATACCATTTAGAGAGGGCTGTAAAGCACTGTAAAGAGGTATGTAAGTCTAAGTGCTTTTGCTAGCGATTTAAGCAAAAACAACTGCAGCTGCCAAATATTAAGTCAATAGTTCTTTCAAAGTCTACCAATATTATTTACTACCATGATCTCTTTCACCTGGAATGGAGCTGCCTTTTATTTTGCAACACAAGCTAAAACTCCTTTCTTTCATCCCATACTAGTAGTCCAGGCAGCTTTTCTTATTTGACATGCTCTGCCTCATGACTCCCTTTCTCACTACATCCTTTTCTGACTCTCTTTTAAAACAGCAACTTTGGGATTTGTCTTGAACAAAATAAAATCCAGGTAGCACAAATTGCCTCTTCCTATGCCTTTACACGGCTGTTCAGTTCCCTTTTCTACTAAGCAAACAGTGCCAGTGAAAAGAGCACAGATAAAAACATCCAAGAGTGTATTTTAGCAGGGGAAAAAAGACCCTGATTTTGAAATGAAAACGGACAGGCCATTTAGCCTTATAGTCCTGGCTTATAGCTGGAATGGCACAAACATTACCAGCAGTATAACACCTTCCCTTTCTCAGGTGCCCACTCAGAGAACCACAGATGTGCCAGTAACAATGGTAGCTGCTGGCCTTGAACTGATGCCAATGTCATTCCACACGATGGAGCAGGTGAGCTAATTCTCAGTCCCCAGAGTCTCTGTAAGCCTTCCTTTATTACAAATGAATAAACATATTGTATAAAAATGGAGTTAGTGACCTTCATTAAAACTGAATCCTTACCAAAGCACAGTTGCATATGCAAGTCACTGCTATCACAGCCAGCTAATTCAACTGTTAATGTATCCACTCAGCAACTACCTGATTATTAATAAGCTCACCTATTGTATTTAGTTAAAGCCTAATTAGAACCGTGCATAAAATATAGCAAAAGACTATCCATTGTGACTGGATTGAAATGCTTAGAAATACAACACTGTCCCACTAGAGGGCGCACAATACTTGTGCATTGATAGAAGACGTAACATTTAAAAGAAGTCTCCTGTTTAAATTATTATATAAAGAGCCAGGAAATGTTTGTCTGAGAAAGTCAGAAGTTTCTAGGGATGTACGTGTTTCTAGTTTTCTTTCTCCTGCTACAACATGATGCTAAGGGTAACTTTCACCTTAGATTTCCACAACCCCCGCCTTTTCAACATTGCCTTTGGAAAAATTGCCACCACATTCACTCTTGTGGTTTTGAGAGATTTCAAGCCCTATAGCACAGAGGCAGTGGGAAGTTCAGTACATGCTTTGATATGTTTTTGCAACTTGTTCTCTGCAGTCCTTTTAACTTTGAAGGCAAAAACTGTAAATAGCTAATTCTGCACATTCTCCTTATCAAATTCTTTCCAGTATGACATGTTAATTACAAGAGTTCCTCAGAAATAATTCTAATATGATCTTTACTAGTCATCTCAAAAATACTTAATGTGTAGCTTCTGAAGGAGAACATTCTTTTTTCTCAGAGCTGCTATGTCTTTTTGCCACATCTAAAGTTTCTGTTCGCTCTAGAAAGGTTTATCTCCTTTCATAATGCCTTCACATGCCTAATGCATTGGTTGCTAGAGTAGGCATATAAAAGCATTGTCATGTGGTTGAAATATGACTTGCATTTAACATGCAAGTTAAGTTTTTATCATTGGATGCTGTACTGAGTGCACAAAATCAAAACGCAGCACAAGCAAGATTAACCCATTCACACACACACACACACAGAACTAACAATGATGATCCCAATTTTCTCCAGCTGTTTATCACTGAAAGGTTTTTTTTTTAAAGCCAAAGTTTAACTGGAAGACTTTTCTCTGGAAGGCTGTAAAGGGACAGGCCTTTTCAAAATCTCAGGTGATAAAGCTGTTTCAAAGGACAGAGCAGTCACAGAAAATGCCCAGTTCTACGAATAGGGAACATCTGAGTCAGGTGGACAGTATTTACTTGAAATGAATGAATAAGTGGATTAAAATATGGCAGCGGAATTCATAAAGATGTGCTTCAAAACAGTTCAGTGGATGAAACCAATTGAACTAATAGTTTGCAGTGGGATTATTCACATGAGCGCAATGTAAAACACATTAGCATGAATGAAACAGTTTTCTATGAAGTGTTCAAATATTTATTACCTTTGGAAAAGTCTACAGGCAGCTTTGAAGGTTGTTTCACCACTGATAGCACCAGTGGAAGTGACTTACGTATGTAGCCATATGCCTAAACCCTTGGGGCACAATCTTAGAAACAGCTGCACAAGCCTTCTGAAAGATGCAACTAGTTTATTTGTTCACAGTCTGGGTAATATAAATGGATTAGACTTTCCTATGAACCAAGCAGAAATTAAAGTCTTGGTTAATTCTTCTCTAAATTTGAAGCAGGAATAAAAAATGCTTTCCAGAATGGGGTTGCAATTTAGGTTCTTGATCCAGGCTCAGGACTGCAATTTTTTGGACTATCTTTTCATCTTTTGAGGAATTTGAGCGAAGGCTTGAAGCTGACAATAGGAGCAATTGACATTCCAGAAATCATTTAACTTTTAAAAGATGATACTAAAACCCAACAGTGGATGCAGTATGATTTTTGGATGCTTTTGGGTATATGTGGGGGGTTTGGAGGGGATGCTAATCTGATAAATAAACACCTTACATTTCAGAAGTACTATTCATACATAAGTTATTCTCACCTTGTATATTAATATTACTACATAGCTCAACATTGATCCAGTTATGGCTGGATAAAGAGTAACATTTCAAAGAATCAGATTAATAGATTAATAGAGTTGGGAGGGACCTTGTAGATCATCGAGTCAACCCCCCTGCCCAAGCAGGATCTCTACCTGGGATCGAACTCACATCCTCTTGATTGTGACGCAAGAGCTCCACCTCTAGACCATCTCTCTTGCACATAAATAAAAAATCCACTGAATGCAGCTAGACTTAGTTCTGATGAAACTTAAATGGCTTTAATAATCCATAGGAAGTTATATTATGTATGTATAAAGATCACTGGACCCTGTATTTTGAACATTTACCAACAGATAAACTATCTGAAATCTACCTCCACATTGAATACTTGTTCATTTCTCCTGGCTTCATAGAAAAATGTGTGGCACATGGGTCTACTAATGGTAAATTGATTATTGGATTCCCTGGAGAAAGCTCAGTCTATCTAAGGATGGTTGATAATTGTAGGTATTCAGATGGAAGTTGGCATGTGTGCAAGGGAAATTAACTCCATGAAGACCCAGGTATTGTGCCAACAGCTAAACACTTTTCCCTTCCATTCCTTAACGACATGTTAAAAGGCCACAGAGAACCAAATCTATTAAGGTCATATTGATAGCCTTTGGAATTAAGCTCTAATAGTACATCTGTGCAAACCATTCAATAAAGGGCTTCACTCATGAGCCAGGTGACATTTTGAATTCCCTTCTTAGTGTATATCCTCAGTGCAGGTTAAAACTGTGCAGGTTAAAACTGCAGCTTTTGATCATTTATTGACCAAAAAGAGAACCAAATGGAAGAAAAAAATGGTCATCCATAAAAGATTAATTATGCTCATCATGGCTGGCATCATGTGAGTTTATAGTTAGATATTATAACCATTATATGGATTTTTTTTCTTTACTAAGCAGAGAAAGAAATGTGAATCATACCTATTCCATTCATTAATTTCTATTTCATTTATTGATTTAGCTGCTTCTTAAATAGCATAAGAAGTTACAGAGGGTTGTCCTCTCTCTTTCTCTTCCTTTCTTCTCCCTCCTTCCTGATTTCTGAAGGTTAAGAACTGATCCTTCAACTGAAAAAAACAACAGAGAAATATCATGTCTTGTTTTAGTCAGTCTGCTCAGTCAGCAGGGACTCTTTTGTTGGGAACATGACTTAACCAGCACTTCATTTCTTCAAAACCTGTTGACCAAAAGGGACAGCGAAGTGTAGATAGAATTCAGATCAGATCTTTAGATTCAACTACATGTTCTGGTTGCTGCAATATGAAGGATACTCACTGTGTGCTGAAGATAACTTTTCACACTGCATCATCAGCCTAATTGCCATCCCATTGCTCAGTCAGAGTGAAACCAGTCTAAACTCTTTCAGCCTGAAATTAACATTTTACTTGTTATTTTGATAGAAAACTGCCCTTGCGGACATTCTGCTGCACAGAGTTCGCATGTTGCCTTATATGAAACAAAGATTAAGTTTAACTTCTAAACCCATCTTTTTGGTTGCCTGTGTGATGCGCACACATCTGTTTACTTTTCTCACAACCTATCCTCCATTTCTCAACCCATGTTCTCTTTTTTTAATCATATTGTTATATAGTAGAAAAAAAGTTGTTGAAACCAAAAAGCAAAACATGTAATCTACAAATGTTAGAATTAGGGGGAACATGTAAGAAAATCACAAAGCTAAAACAGACTAGAAAAGGGATGGTACAGTTGGAGTTGGAAAATATTGATTCTTGCATTTTTTTATCCATTCTGCAACTGATGGGAATATGAACAAAATTCCTATTGCTTTCCCACTTGTCTCCCCTTTTGGCCTTCAGCATTTGAGTCGAGTTCCCCTTGACTGGGGAAATGAGGCGGGGTATAAATCTAAATAAATAAATAAATAAATTTGAAGTTAGGAGGAGTATCTAGTCCCTCCAATGTAACTGGATAAACAGACAATTATTGTTGACCTGATGGGAGAGCTGGCTTTGAATTATCCAGAGAGTGAGTAAGTGAGAGAGGGAGACTAGTAGAAATGCTGTTGAGACAATCCAGCTAATTCTGTTCTCCCAGGGATTATCCAGTTTCCAGGATGCACTTCCTACCTGAAGTCCATGGCATTCGGTAAAGCTACATTGTCTGGGAGCCTTTTATCTTTTTTTTTCAGCTTTGGTTATGCTATTTAAACAGTGGTAAACTGGTCACCTTGCTCAGCTTCCTCAAATTACTTTGCAAGCAGAGTCAATAGAAGGGAGGCTTTTGAAGCTGCTTTATGGAATTGATGCAGTAAAGACAAGGCAATTCTTAAAGCAGCTGCTTTTCTTTTTAAGCCAAGGCGTGTGGGTGAACAGGTTTCTGTGAGATCCAAAACCCTTATTCAAAATCAGTTCTGATGTGTGCATACTTGTACATTCAATCATTTATTTCTTTTTCTGTTTAACGTTGAATATTCTTAGTGTTTTGATAATTTGCTGTTTAGTCTGTATTGCCATGTGATTAATTCTTGTCAGAATATTTTTTAACGAAGTTCAGGGATTCTTAACTTTCTTATGGATGTTCAAATAGAAAGCTGCCACTGAGAATGTGCACAAACCTACTGATTCTGGCCTGCAAATGTGTAAGTGATTCCAATATCCTTTTGCTGCCATCTAGTGGTCAGCCAGATTTTTTCAGTCCAGATCTGGTTTTCATAGCTATGTAAAAATGGACAGATTATCAAGAGCTGATGCAAAACTGTTCTTCATAAAGACTTGTCACAAAAGTTTAAGTATAAAAAGACGGGGTCCCTTCTATCCTAGACTATGGTATGCAAGACACAACCTTAACTATTTTGGTTTGATTGATCCTAAATAATTTATACACATATTGTTTAATAAATCATTTCTTTCTATTAGTTCCAGCTTGAACATGTGCAAGGAGTTTGATATATATAGAGTGAATAATGTATATCATTTTATCAAGAGTACAAAGCAGGAATTTATGGGGTGGGGGTGGGGAGAGAATAAAGTTGGGATAGACTGCGTAGGATGATCAAAGCAGGATGAATACTTTCAACATTAAACAAAAAATGACTAAAAGAAATTCCTCTTTACTGTGATAGCTTTTTCCTTTGCAAGTGTGGGTTTAAAAGGATGAAGTATTTAAAGGGTAGCAGGGCACCCCCCCCCTTTCCCTTGTACATTTTATCTTACATTTGTGCTGAAGGATTTTGGATCACACCAAATAGCTCAAAATAGACTGCAGGTGTTCAGACTGAACAGTTTAGGAAAAATTAAAGGACAACCCAGGAGAGACCTTTTTTTGAATGGTCTTCTTTCAGTGAGTCATGTCTGTTCTTCATAATTAGTCCCCCTCTCTCTGTCCCTCTCTCCTACCTCTCAGTTTATTGTAGCCAGATGCTGAGGTCTACAAAGGGAATCTTAGTCCCTGCAAACAACTGTGGCTCTCATGGATACAAGTGGGATCCATAGAAGAATTCAGACTGGTGTAGAAATTAAAATATGTCACTGCAAGGAATATGTGGTGGTTATAGATAGTTTCTTATCCTAGAAAATCTTTTTTAAAAATCTGACACCCTCCAGTTGCTGTGAATTTCACCTTTCACAATTGAAGGCATTGTTCACTTTAGACTGGTGAGGTGGAATTTTCAAATAGAAAAATATTTCTGTTTAGTTTCAGATAGAATTCATAGACCAGGAAGACCCATTTAGGCCCAGAATACAGTCTCTATTCCAGGCTGTGATTAGAGAGGGATGAAAGAGGCTACAGGTTTATTAATCTCTCATGAAGATCTCATCTATATCAGGTCCATTCAGAGGCTAGACAGCATTCATACAATTGCTTATTATGTCAAAGAGGCATATTTGATTTGAGGGAAACTAAGATTAGATGTTCTTCCCCTTGGTGCTGGTTTTCTAGCTTGTTAGGAGTGAGAGAAATTGTAGTCCAGCAACTGGTCTGTGACTGGCTGAATTAGACAGGGACAAAGTCTCCAAGAATCTTATGATTGCCATATGAAGATTCCCATGATATCCTCAGTCCCCTAACTCTTATATAAATCATTGTGAATGATCTCTAATGCTTTATCCTAAATGTGAGATGTAAGACAAAGGTTCACTGCAAGTTGGATAAAACAAACACAGGCAGCCAGGAAGCTCAAGAAAATAATTCAGCCATGGGGTCCTCTGTCTGAATTATTAATAAAAACATTGCTTTTTAAAACTTGCCCTATTTACATACATAACCATTTTAAAAGGACAGCATTTTGTTGGTGGCAAAGTCAAACATTTACCCCTTAAAGAAATGTTTTATTTATAGTAACAAGTGGAACTATATTCAGTCCATTCCTTTGCTCATGCTGTGAAATGAGCAGAGAAGTGCATACCTTAGAATATTAGATCACTTGACTACCTTACATCCCTCGGATAATCAAATGCTACAGAGAGAAAATACTTAAATATTCTCTTTTTTCATTTACCTGAATTTTCAAGCCACCTGACAATAGGAAAAAATTGCAATAAGGCTTATATCTGATATCTGTATAGTCTTTTAGCTGGTTAGCATATCCATTTTTTTTTTGGCCATTGGCCATAGATGGGGTGGCAGGGAACAGTGGATTGTAAGTTTCATGCTTGTACACTGGGAATCTATATTATTTTAAGGATAGGATAAATAAAACAATCTGTGCTCCGAATAGCCCAATGTAGGAACAAGAAACCTTTTGGGACTAAAGAACCATACTTAACATTTTTGAGTGACGGACAGTCACAAAATGGATGGGAGTATATCACACATGAGAATGCAAGTGGAGTTTTGGAGAAAGTTTGGAGGGAAAGTTTTTTCTTTACAAAATCCCAAATTTGTAGACTTAGGTTATCTAATAGTTTTCATCTGTTTCTTATCTCAGAATGCAAACAGCTGTGCTGCCACTTTTCCTGTACAAAGGTGTCTCTGGGGGAATGAAAACAAAATATGTGATCCCTCTGGCTGCTCAAAAATGTACACTAAAAGTTTATTAAAGACTATTTTTTTTAATCCTAAAAAGCGACTGATTTAGTTATCCTAAGCCTGGAACCTAATCCTAGAGCTCCTTTGAAAAGCAGCTTGTTAGCTCAGGCTAGTGAGTTAGTTTCTAAATATCCTTTCTCTGACGTATGGAAAAGTTGTTAGGGTTAATTTGTTGATTATTTTTAATTTATTTTGCAGACATTTCATTATCCAAACTAGATAACACCATCAACTAGCACTTGTGATGTTACCTAGTTTGAGTAATGAAATATCTGCAAGAAAACAACTAAGCTCAGAAAGCACCAAGAACCCCTCCCTATTAAAAAATGCAGTCCATCTTCACTACTGTGCTGAAGTCTTGCTGGAAGGTGAAACATCTACAAGAATTCACTTCAGTATTGAATTATTGAACCCTAAATAAAGATATGTGCAATAAACCCAGCTATTATTATCACAAGTAATTTGTACTTCTAAGAGTAAGAAAAGGAAAGATTAGTTGAATAACTACTAATAAACAGGTGAAAAAATATGTGTATGTTTTCTCCTTTAAAAAAAAGTGCAATAACCAAGACATATAAACCAAAATCCAGTTTGGTGTAATGGTTTAAGTTCCACACTAGAAATTTGGAGGACTGGAAGTTCTAGTCCCACCTGAGGCATGAAACCAGCTGGCTGACTATGCGCCAGTCACTCTCATCTCTAAGCAGGAGGCAATGGCAAACCACTTCTGAAAATATTGCCAAGAAAACTGCAGGGACATGTCCAGCAATCTCCCGGAACTGGAAATGACTCAAAGAACTAATATTTCTATATAAGCTAGACAATAATTCTGCTATTACTGCCTCAGTATTGCTGCAGGTCCATAGGGTATGATTTAGAGTAGGGGTCTTCAAACTTGACAGCTTTAAGACTGTTGGACTTCAACTTTCAGAATTCTTCCTCCAGTCATGTTAGCTCAGGAATTCTGGGAGTTGAATTCCACAAGTCTTAAACTTGCCAAGTTTGAAGACCCTTGATTTAGAGAGCCCTGATCTAGTGTCATATTACACTGGATAATTCAGAGGGCAATACTCTCTTTTGTGACATTTTGGATGTTCCTAAGAAAAAACCTTTATCCCTGTACAGTTCTGAGTTCTTCCTCCATTTAACCAACATAGCTAAGCTATCAGGATTGTTTAAAACCTCCCTCCAAAAAGTATTTGGAATGCACACAAATGCATGCAAAGGACTCTTTGTTCTGTACTCTTTAGGCAGTTAAACCTTTTTCAAGACTTGTGCGGCTGTTTTAGAAACTGCCCTAGGCTGGGAAAAATAGAAACAAAGTATGCATATATTAAATACACATGAAAAGGTGGCTGGAAGTAGTTTTTTAAACAGCTATACGAGTCTTGGGGGGAAAAGGACAACTTTAATGATTGAAGAAGAGATGCTTCATATATGCTTCCACACATTCTGATTTATTTATTTCAAAAGATATAAATAGCCATAATTGTCCTTTGTCTTTTATCTTTATATATTTCCATTTCTTTAAGTTAAAAAATAGTCTATATGATGCATGAGTAACTAAGATTTACTATCCAAGTGCTTTCTTTTGTTAAATAAACTATGTTATATGTAGATACACGACACAAATGCATAACACCAGTTTTGATACACTAACACTGTAAGCTTTTGCTATTTGTTTCTTGGCACATAAAATAACAAAGATATTGAAAAAAAAAGGCCCCCATTTCCTTTGCAGATGGAGACAAAGAATTGAAACATACAATGAATAATAAGAAGGGTTTTTTTGAAGATGCATATAAAACATATTTTTCCAGGAACACCACATTTTGAATTCATGAGTCTTCTATTCCAGGGGTCTCAAACCTTGGCAACTTTAAGACTTGTGGACTTCAACTCCCAGAATTTTGGGTTTGAATCTGGTGTGGTTGATTGGTGATGGTGTCATGTGTTATGTGTCATGTGTTCAAACCCAAACCCATCCCACACATCAAATCAAAGTTTCACCCGTTACTACACGAAGCAAATCAGCAAAAACTTCA
>JANHGC010001310.1:73572-85879 GCA_027560395.1 Boaedon fuliginosus | reverse complement strand
TATAACAAGCAGTTAACCTGTCTTGTTCCTATAGTAGGCCCATGGAGTGTTGTGTCTTCCAAGCTTTTTGGGAGGTCATTTAAATATAAATTGAAGAGTGTTGGTGCTAGAATGCAGCCTTGTCTGACACCCGTCCTCATTGGGATTGCGTTTGTTACCGACCCTGTCCTCCTCACCTGAACTCTTGCCTGGGTTTCAGTATATAACAATCTAATTAGATATAGCAGTTTCTTTTCTATTCCTATAGCCTCCAATTTATCCCATAAGATCTGTCGATCAATCATATGAAAGGCTGCCTTCAAATCTATGAATGCCACATACAGTGTTTTTTTCAGAAATTTAAACTTTGTTATCAGATGTTCCAGCACAAAACAATTGTCCATAGTAGATCTTCCACCCCTGAAACCTGTCTGTTCTTCAACCAAAATATTATTTATTATTGTCCAATCTTCCAATTTGTGAAGGAAGTGCTTAGCATAAATTTTTGCTGAAATATAAATTAGGCTAATTAGCCAGAAATTATTTGGGTTATCTTTAGAACCTTTTTTATGTAGTGGGATAATAATTGATGTACACCAACTGGCAGGAATTTGCCCTGTTCTATTGATAAATGAAAAGAGACCTGCCAGGACAGGGGCCCACCAGGCTATGTTTTCTTTAAATAACGATGCCGGAAGGACATCTTGTCCTGGAGCTTTGTCTGTCTTCAAAGAAGAAATTAAGTACTTCACCTCATTACATGACACTTCTGCTCACTGGGGTAAGGCTTCAAGTCTCTGTATCAAGCTTAAAGAGGATGTCTCGTCACCAGAGCTTTCCACTATTGCTAGAGTGACCAAATGAGTCTACCAACAGGTCAGTAAAATGAGGCCCCAGATTGTTGGGGGCAATATGCTTACTCTCTGTAAACAGCTTAGAGAGGGTTGGAAAGCACTGTAAAGTGGTGTATAAGTCTAAGAACTATTGTTATTGCTATATGCATTACAATTTATCTCTCCCGAATTATATAGACATTTCAAAGAGAAAGGCCAAAGAAAAAAAGGAAAACCACAAAAGAGGATCCTCTTGAGGATGTACTCCAACTTTTCTTCTGGCTGGTGATGAGAGGAGTTTTAATCCAACTCATGTAAATAGCACCAGAATTGAGGAAAATGATCCCTTATTGGG
This sequence comes from Boaedon fuliginosus, assembly GCA_027560395.1. Classification (NCBI taxonomy): domain Eukaryota; kingdom Metazoa; phylum Chordata; class Lepidosauria; order Squamata; family Lamprophiidae; genus Boaedon; species Boaedon fuliginosus. The sequence continues at coordinate 84,712 of JANHGC010001310.1, read as the reverse complement.
AAACCTATTGCACACCTTTCCTCTTTTCTGATCAACTGTTCATAGAGTTTGTAGTTAAGTGAACCTAGAGTAGGTCTTACTGAAATGTTATCATGATAAATGTTATCATCACAATTGGGACCATTGCAAAACTACATGCTATTACCGTTGCTGTATATATTGCCTCATTTTTCAGGTAAGCATGGTATTTTCAAAGGGAAACAGAGCCAGTTATTTTTTTTCCTCTGGAGTAAATATTTTCATTCAGAAATGAAACCATCCAGGCATCCTAGGGAAGAAACAGATGAATCAAATCATCTCCCTGTGTTGTTGTTCACATCAAAGGGTTTTAGTGTTGGAACACCTGTCCTCTCATGGGAAGGCAGACTGAAACTGAAGATATGCACTCGAATGAGAAAGGGGGTCAAGGCCTATAAAAGCATGGTAACAAAAGCCAACTGTTGATATGCTGTGGTTGATGAATCTGACACAATCAGTGTTCCAACACATTTATTAAACAGTGAGACATGGAATTCAATATGGATGTAAAGACATGACAGTTTCTAAAAAATGCAATTTTTTTTTTACTTTTTTAGATATATATTGTCCATTTGGGATTACCAGGTCACTTATGCAACCCAATTATATGCATACTAGATCAAAAATAATGCTTATGCATGCAGCAAGCCTCTCAGACAAATATTAATGAGTTCAACAACGCCACATCGGTAAATGTTTCCCCGGTAAACATCTATATTTAAATTAACATAGAAATATAGTACATTGTTATGATTTTTTTTTTACCTAGAATTGAACTATGGTCTTAGCATTGCTTCTTTCCAAGCACATATTTATAGGATCAGTAAATGAATCTGCTACCTCTGTACTTTAAAGAAGAATAAAGGAATATTTGTAGCTCAGGGTTCAAATGAGTGGCCCTTGTAGGTATCCTGTAAGTTTTCTTGTATTTTTGCAGACGTTTCATTACCCAAACTAGGTAACATCATCAGTGCCAGAAAGAAGTGCTGTTTGTTGTCAATTTATATTCTGGTGACTTGCTTGTCTGTGTGGATGGTGGCGGTTTTAGAGATTCTTTTGGCTGTTTGGTGATTGTTCTTTGGCAGATTCTTGATTGGGGTATTGTTTACTTGATTGTTGGTTTAAGTTTGGAATTAATCTTTACTGATCTGGATGTTGATTACTGGTGGAGAGGTAGTGGAGACTTATTTTTTTCTCTTTTGTGTTTGTTGATTGTCTCTTTTGCATAATCTATAGATGTTGTTAATGTCTATGCATCTATTGATGGCTGATTTGTCAGACTGCCAGTCTTCTAGAAATTCCCTGGCATGGATTTGGCCTGTTCCAGTAATCTCTGTATTTTTTATAAAATTTTGAAAAATATATTTTAAATATATAGGAAAAGAGGAGGAGGAAGGTGGGTTGGATATGTTTGACACCTTGAATTATTGTAAAAATAATAAAGACAGAATATAAATAAATTAAATAAACATATTCAAGAATGATACATCAGTAAATCTCTCTCTCACACCTACATTCCATATATATCATGTGTTTATGTTTGTCTGTGTGTATCATTCTCTGTCTCTGTCTTCATGCACATATATGCACACACATGCACACACACATATATACATTGTCATATACATTATAAGCTATTGGCTAATCTTGTTTTATAGAGCAGGAAGTAAGTGTATTCTGATTCTATCTATTGTCTCAAAGCATATGTAAGATTGGCTACAAATATTTTCAGAAACCTGAGTTCATTACTGTGGCTATGCAAGGACCATTTAATTTGGCTCATAGTTGGAATCTCAGCGGTGAAAACACCAAACTGCCTTGTGATGGTTCTGAAAGAGCTCACCTTGTCTTATTCCTGAGCGTGCCTTAGGAAAAATGAAGCTCTGACCTCCCCTTTCCTAGACTGGAGGAATAAAGATAACTCATGTCTCTTAATATTCTTTTTAGTGGTACTAGATAAAGTTCCAGAAAAGTTAGGATTTGTGACAGAATGAAGCTTGTCGAATTTTGTACAGTTATTTGAATTAAATCCCTTTAAAATTTCATTTATGATAGCCTCTAAATTATGTGTGTGTTGCACCCAAATGGGTATAAACTTATAGATGGAGTAAATTGTTAGATGGAAATGAAATGTTACAAATTTCAGAGATATCAATATACAGGTTTATAAGTTACTTGGCCTTTTGACTGTTGCAGATATTTTTTTTCAAAACATTTCAACAATTATTTCAAAGCTTCCAGTAATTCTTTGCCAGAATAATTTCAGTAAGCTTTAACTGCTTTCTTCATTTTTAATTTCTCCAGGAACACTAGCTCATAAGCTAACACAGACACATAGACACATAGACACACACACACACACACACAGTCTTCAATTTTACACAGTAAAAAAAAAGCAAAATAAAATAAACAAATAATTTACAATACCTTATAGACGAGGTCAATAAATGAGTGTGAATAAATAAGTAAAAATTAATACAATTGAAAAACATTGGTTTTAAAAAATAATATTGCGATATAATATATTAAGAAGAAAAATTGAAAAAATAAACAAGTGGATATAAAAAGCAACTGAAAGAAACAATGACAAGGTATTTCTATGTGGTTGCTAAGAAAACTGTGGACTTGTATGTTAAGTCACTAGAAACCAAGTTCAACTTGAAAGATACTTTATTTTATGAAACTTTAAGGCCCTTAAACTTTGGGAATGCAAGATCCCATCTGATTTTAAAAGAATAACGGTTACAAAGATGAGTTGTATTCCTAAAATGTTAGGAGATGATTATTGGTATATTCTTCTAACATATTGAAATGTACAGAAAATGTCTTCAAGATCCATATAAAGTCTACTATAAATTTGGCTGACATTGGCTTCTCACTCATAATACGTAATTAATTTGTTTTTCTTTGAAGGAAAATTAAAGGTTGGGTGTCAAAATAACTATGCCTTATTTGGTTTTCATTTCCAAGTCATTAGCTCTGTTGACTATGAAGAAACACTATAAAAGTTGATGCTCAACAGTGTATTAGAAGGTTTTGCAATACACACTATGGAGTGACGTCTGAAAAGGTTATACAGGCATACTGTCTACTATGACTTTTAATTAAAGAATTTAATTGATGCCAGGTGTGTAACAGCATTGCTAAATGTAAGGCCTAATTGTTTATTCTTCCCTCTTTGTTATAAATTGAATAGATTTGTGAATGCATTAGATGGAAAATGAGACTCAAGAGGCCTGCTCATTCATAATGCTATTCTCTTTTAGAGGTCAGAATAAAGGATTGTTTCAAGGGATTAACTTTTTCTGGCATATCTGGTATGGTAGATGGTTTTGATAGCATAGAAAGCAGTCTCTCTCTCTCTCACACACACCAATTTCAAAGTATTAAACACTGCAAACCATGTCCTTGTAGAAGTAAGATGCACTATAAAAAATAGGAACTATCCTAAATGTATATAAGATTAGCATCTATCTCCTAGGGCCTGATTCTTCCCCTAAGGCCCTTTCCAAATGTTATCCTTTCCCTAGCCATCATTGATCTCCAAGGTATCACCTCTCCAGCAGACCCACTCATTGTTAAAAAACAAATCATGGTTTTTAAGTACGCATTCTCACTCCTTACAGTTTCTGAGGGGCAGTAATTCTCTTCGTGCTAAGAGCAATGAGGATTTGCTCTGAGAGGGCTTTTCTGCTATCAGGTTGAGCCGCTGTCACATGCCCTATGCCCATAGTATTTCTCTTTTGCCTCAGTATGTGTTTGTTTTTTCTTTTTAGTATCCAAAATTCAAGGAAGAATAACAGCAAATTCAATGCACTTAAAGTAGGAGAAAACAGTACTCATTAAGGCATCAGAAGAAGTCAGCAAGAAAGGCCTGGAATGACAAGGTTTAGAAAAGAAGATTATAGAAGAATAAAGGAAATGGAACAAGTATACTAAACCTTAAATTGGGTTAACAAAACACAAACCAGTCACATTTCTTTAGATGTTTCTCTTGTGCCTTAAACTACCATCTAACTTGCCCACCCATACATTAAGCATTACTATGAAAGCTGTGCTTGCATCTTTCACTCTGCGTCCTAAAGCATGAGTACGAATTGTGTTAAATGAGCTGCCCCCCCTTCTCCTCATCTTTTGTGCTATCTTCTAATGTTCTACCAGATATGCTGTTATCTCAAGCACCAGAGCACCTGTTCTTCTTAATATGCTGGACCCTAACCCTAACCCTTTAAATCAGAATCAATCTTTTAAAAAACGTTTGTAAGACATCCACTTAACCCTCTCTTTTGAAATACATCAATCTGAAGAGTTAGAAATGATCACGAATGAACACAAGTTTATCTCATGTCACTAATATACTATTAACTAAAATAATAGCTGCTGTCTATTTTATTTTTCCAATTTGGGCAGCATGAGTCAGAATGTACCAACCTATTTATGGCATAGTCTTGAAGATTTTTTTTTACACAAGAAAGCAGGTTGAAAATTTCCATACCAATTTGTCAGCCACCAACTGGATAGTTTTAAGATTTGTTGTACACTTTTGAAAGATTTTCAAATAAACCATAGAGGCAGCAGATATATGTAATGGATATTTAAAATTAAATGAAAAGAATCATGTTGGTTAATTAAATGTCTGTGGTGTCTCTCCTTTGACCTGCAGCATTATGGAAATTACAATATAATTCTAAAAAGTTCATATTTTGATCATGACATCATTTTCACATGCTACCATGTGACATTAACTTAAAACATGGCATTGTATAGTTTGGTGAGAGAGACTGTTGTTTTTCAGAAGGAATATCTGCTTGCAATTTTCTGAGTGACAATTATATCTCATTTGAAGCAAAAGGGCCTGAGAGAATTTGAGGTCAAATACTACTTTTACTCATGAAATATTCCACACATCCCATCATATCACATGTGACTTATATAGTAGCGGTATTGTGTTTGACCAATATAATGCAGAGCAAATGGAACTCCTTAAAACCCAAGCTGTTTCATGCTCCCACCACAAATCACAAGCAAATTAGACTTTCATACATTCCTGCTTGTGGGAATCTTGAATGACAGTATCTAAATATTTTTAAAGACTACTGCCTGGCCTCTGAAATAGTCTCTTATGTCTTTTCCACTAGGCAACATCGCATTTATCAGTGACAAGACTCTTTAAGAAATTCCTTCTGTGAGGTCTAGCGCACTCTATCAAGGGAGTCATGAAAAACAAGCTGTTTTGCCATGGATAAAATAGAAATGAATACACACGTGTGTGTGTCTGTGTGTGTGTTTGTACATGGAATGGATACAGGCTTAGCCATTGTTCAAATATACCTACTGAATTCATTGAGGTAGTTTAATCTTAAATGATAAATAATTTGTTATACCTGCACAGTGGCCATTCTAGATCACCATATGAAAACTTCAACACTATCTAATTTACTGATATGGAAAATTGCAACAATTGATTTTTTTTCTTTCAAGTAGAGGATTACAAAGTTGTTAGGGAAAAATATTAGGCTATCTGTGCCTTATTTATGGCACTGTAATCTGGATGAGGCTGTTAGTATATGTCCTATCATTGATATCATTTCTACTATTACTAATACCATGATAAGTTATATTACTGTTTTAATACTGTTTGTGGAAAAAAGCATCAAATATCGAATCCTGTACAATACAAAGATCTATTTATCTATAATAAAGGACATCTGATACTTCTGCTTTGAGAAAGTCCTCCTATCCTTCTTATCCTCCTATCTTCCCTACCTTCCTTTCCTTCTGCAAGAGCTTGAAGTCTTGGCTCTGTTGACTGGCCTGGGGACCAAATGGAGGAGTTCCACACTGGAGGTGGCTATTGGATTGATAGCAGACTCCACCTCCCCTCTTTCTCTCTGCATCCATCCATCCATCCATCCATCCATCCATCCATCCATCCATCCATCCATTCTTTTGGTTATCCTATTATGTCTTTATTTTTGTTGCCTTACTTTATCATTGTTTATTGTTCTATTATTTTTGTTTTGTTTTGTTTACACACCTTTTCATTTTTCTGTCTTTTCATTATTGTAAGGTGCATAGTGTAGGCCCATGACGAGATAGATGACAAATACATTTAACAATTAAATAAGAAAATAAAATATTTTCTAGTCATAAATATTTTTATTTGACCAATGTATCATGGAATTGTCTTATACACATAGATGCAACTCAAAGTCTCATAAACAACATCAGAAAATGCATTATTCCTTAAGTCAGTGATGGCTAATCTTTTTGGCACCAAGTGCCCAAAGCATGTGCAAACCCCTATAATGCAATGCATGCACATCCCCCACACATGCACCCCACCCCCATGCATGTGCCTTGCCCCTGGGCATGCGCACACATCCCTACACATGCATGTGCATCCCCACACATGTGCCCTGCACCCCAAGCATGCACATCAGAGACCCAAAGACCAGCTGGCTGGTGGGAGGCACGCACACATGCGTGATGGAGCTGAGCTGAGGCGACGACTCGTGCCCGCAGAGAGGGCTCTATGTGCCACCTCTGGCCTGCATATCATAAGTTTGCCATCACGGCCTTAGGTGCTACTGGACAAAGAGAATCTAGTAGTTAAATAATTCGAGAGCTGTAGTAAATGAGCTGAGGTCTCTCTGTTCTTTTTCCAGTTTAGCACTGATGTTTGACATGACTCGTTCTGAGAGAATATTGGGTAAAGCTGTATGCATAGGCATTGCATATATTTTTTTTGTAATATTTTTTCTTATTTTCCAAATTAAAAACAACATATCTTGTATCCAAACAGTGCTGTTTTGGTTACACTCTTATGCCTACAATTATTTCATTCAATTTCCTTACATATAATCATTACATTTCATACTCAAGAAAAAAAAGGAAAAAGAAAAAAACAACAACTCAAGGCCATCTCCCCCTTTTAAAACCACTTCTGCATTATTTCTATTTCCCTCTCATGATTCCTTATCTATATATCCATTAAAAGTATGTACTGTGTATTTAAATTCATTTGTTAAAACAATAATCCATTATATTTAAAATAGATTTTCTATTATTTATCTCCATAAACTCATTAGATTCTATCCATCTTTCTTGTGAAGTAATACCCACCTCATGTAAAATATCTTTAATACATTTTCAAATCTTAAAATTACTTTAAAACCCTCTATAGTTAAACCATTTTAAAACATTTCTAAAATTTATAAAACATCCATTGTACAATGTAACACACACAGAAGAATAGTACATACTGGCAAATTATCTTAATTTTTACTATTTCTTCATTTAATCCTCATCTTTTTTTTGGGGGAAAGTCCATTCCTCGCCTGGTTCCTGCCTGCTTTTCAAACTCTGTCCAGTTTCCAATATTCCTATTCTCTTTGTTTTCTTCATCTGCCTTCTTAGTTGATTTTGCGGTTACTTTGCTGCTAACATCTCGAGTTCCAGCTTGGGAGTCTTTTTGTCCTTTTCCTTGTCTTTTCTTGGTCTCACTATTTTCAAGTTCATTTTTATTTTGAAGAAAATATGAACATATATCTCCCTTTTGTCTCAATTGCATCGACATCATTTCCTTTTCTTCTGCTCTGCCCTCCTCACTCCACTCATCTCTCTCCTCTGTCTTGATTCCTTGCTCTGCTAGTTGTTCCATCTGTCCAGTCATCATTTCTATTCTCTCCACCCTTTCAATCATTTTACTTAAACTCGACTACTTACATTCGACTACTATCTCACAAACCGACTCCATGCATACATTTTTTTTATCATTAGGGTTATTCCTAAAAGAGTTGCTATTTACAAAGCATCGAGATGATCATATGTTATATAGGTTATAATCTGAACCAATTTCTAATACATATACTGTAAATGGGAATTAACATGATGCCTTTGCTTAAAATAAACAGAAAACTAATTCCTGAAGAATCAAACCCTGTTTTAAGCAAATTTAGATACCTGGCTGGTCTGCTAATTTGGTTCAGTTTATAATGGCTCACAAAGGAACTATTGTTGATGAAGCATGTCTTTCCAATTTGTTCACCACATGCCTCATCATTTATAACACAACTTAGATGTGAGAAAAGTAGTTTGAGAAAGATGGAGGTGAAGGTCCAAAGTTTTTGGATTGAAAAACAGATATACAATGGCAATGTTGTGACTTCATTGTTATAGAAAACGTTTATTATGTTTATTATCAATAAAGTGCTTCAGTTATAGTTAAGACTGCAGAATCATTTCAAATTAGTTGATTGGAGCAAAGCAAGTCATAATTTGATAATTAATTTTTTTTTAAATGTACGTTTTGGAAATATTTAGAATCATAGTGTTCATGCATATGTGCATGTGCACAATAACAATTTTCAGTGAGAAAAGATATACTGAAAATAAGTTTAGCATTGAAGAGGCAATATTCTTTGACTTTACCCAAAGCACAGTTATTCAAGGAAATAGTTGTAATAAAGTATTAGTATAGAATGATTTTTTTAAAAAAATACCCAACTCTTCAAATTACACAAATTGAAAGAATTTTAAAAGAGGTTGTTCTGTATGGAAATAGATATTATATTAAATAGAAACCTACTGTTTTAAGATTTTTAAAATTAAAATTATGGTAAAGACCAATATACATGACAGTTTTGGGCAAAAGAATTGCAGCACAATAGAAGAACTCACAAAAATCAAAAGCTAAAAGATCAGAAGCAAAGCATTTTTATATAATGTTATATACTTATTTTATTCAATTTTTTTTAAACTTATTTGTTACCCATTTCAACTAGACACAATTCTAGGGGGTTTACAATCAATAAAAGCAACATTAAAATAAACATTAAAATAAGAAATATTAACACTAAGCTTGATTTAAGAATTAACATGGGTGGCAAGGAAAACAGCAACTTGTACACAGGGAAACGGTGGGGTTTTATCTTAGTCCATTAACCATCTCCAGTATGTCATAAAAGCACAAAAACTTGTCTATATTTGTCAAAAAGTCAAGATGATGCACATGCCTGCATGATCAAAGCCAGCCCCCTTTTAATAGGTGCCACCCACATTTAAAGAGGAATGGAGCTTTTGAGTCTGCTATCTTTAGGCAGCAAATATACTAAATATATAAGTATATAACATTATATAAAAAAGCTGAACCAGAATGCTGAATTTTAACAATGTGCTGTTCCTATTATAAAGAGTCACCCAGTTCATTCTTATAAATTAAACAATATATGCAGAAAATAAAAATCAGGCATTAAGTTTGAAACAGGCTGAAATCAAGTATGTTTTTTTAAAAATATAGACTGAAGAGGTGGTAAGATGTAAAAAGAAATAAAATGAATTATTTTAAAAATTCAGCACAAATCAGTGCTTGTGTTTAACACAGCAGTTAATGTATAAGGCAACCAAATTATAACCAATTTCAAATCACTGTAAGTAACTGGAAATACAAATCGCTCTTAAACTATGTTTGCAATAGTCATGCCTATAGCCCATTCATGACCAAAGCATGTCTGCTTATCAAATCAAATAATGAACACACTATTTTTCATTTTATTTTTTATTTTTTACTGTTGAGAAGCGTAGCTTTGTGATTACCATGGGCCACATTTGGGCAATTGTGTCTGAAGACAATTGAACAATTCTCCCTTGTGACATGGCTGGAAGTCCTGCTAACCATTCAATTGCCCAGCAGGCTTATATTAAATCAGGCATTCCATAACTTTCTTCTGGAAAATGGTGTGTGTGTGTGTGTATTTTAAAGATAGTCTGAAAAACAATTGTGGATGCATTTCAAAAGTGACAATTCATTCTTTGCTCCTTTCTTATTCATTGTGATACTGTTAATCAATGCTGGAACTACTGTTAACAGATCTTGTTACCCCTAGGTGTGTGAACCATGCATTATTCCATTGCTGTCCACCTTTCGTGATTCACATTGGGCAAGGGTGGGGGGAAGAATGTAATTTCTAAGATTGGAAGAAACCAGGCCGAGTTTAAATTCATCTATTCAACAGTGTGGAATTTGACGAAGTATCTTGGGATCTCATTAAGGAGTGTGAAAATTGCTTTGTCATTTATCTGTTGTTTCTGGCAGACAAACAGAACTTCTTCATTAGGAGCCTGAATCTCTGCTCTAGGTATCTTTCCTCCCCAGTGAGGTAGAATATGTAGATCTGTATCTAGATAGGCAAACTTTATTGCTTCTGTGGTGCTTGAGAACATTATAAATAAGCAGCTGCAGGGGGAAAAAAATCAATATTCTGGACTACGCCACCCTAAATCTTTCTTTAATGACATGCAATTTACGGTGTGGATAGTTATATTTCTTGGTAGAGATCTGATTAGATTAATTGAACCAAAAAGGTTAAGTTGATCTTAATTTATTATGAACATCATAATCTGCTTTAGGTGAGTTGTCCGAAGATAAAGTGGGTTGGTTAGTTTAGTCAGATTAATATTTTGAACCAAGAGTTGCTTAGATGAAAGAGAAGAGTTGTTGGCATTCACATAACCTCAGGTCAACGTAGCTAGAGAAGTAGGAATTCTCTTCTTGTTCTCCATAGAAATAAAAAATGCAGAGGTGGAGGAAATGGAAATGTCTGCTTTCTCTGCTGTATTTATGAGCTCCTGAATTTGAAGGAGGGCTTAATTGTGACTTTGTAATAGCTGGATATGAATACAGTGGTTTCTGTGATCAGAATTGCTAAAAGAATAAAGAATAAAGAAAACACAGTCGCAGTAACATTGCAGACTTTCCTTGTCAGCAAGGACTGACTATCTCTTTCTACTCTCCAAGCTCCTTCATTTTTAATGCTTGAAAAGAATTTCTTTCTTTTTTCAATACTGAGGAAAGTTGGCAAGTTTGTGAAGTGAAGTTGTCACTGCGAATGTATGCATTTGGCATAAGCATTATGCATGTCGGCTTTAGGGTTGTTACTTACACTGAGGCAGGTGAGTCTGAAGGCACATAATACCCTGAAGCAGACCTGTCAAGTGTCCCGGTTTGGCCACGGAAAGTCCCAGATTTTACTAGTCTTTCCCGCCCCCGTCCCGGAAAAAAAAGTTCTGTTAAATATTCCGCGGGAAAAAAACCAGTACTAATTACATCACTAGCCCCACC
>JANHGC010001310.1:27720-41664 GCA_027560395.1 Boaedon fuliginosus | reverse complement strand
TGAATTACTTGGGTCAGGTCCATGGTTGCCATGGAGGCCATGAACTCCTGTGCTGCATCCGAGGAGCCCCCCAGGGACGGCAGATTGAAGTCCCCAAGCACCAAGAGCCTGGGGAACTCAACCGCCAGCCCAGAGACCCCCTCGAGCAGCACAGGCAGAGCTGATGTAACGTAGCTGGGAGGCAGGTACGTTAACAACAGACTCAACTGAACCCCTGAGTCCAGCCTCAATAGGAGAGACTCACACCCGTCTATCTCAAGAGCTGCACCCTCCCGTGGATGGAGTTCCTGACGTATAATTACCGCCACCCCACCACCCCTGCCCTGGAGTCGTGGCTGGTGCACCACCTGAAACCCAGCGGGGCACATTTCCGTGAGGGGAACACCCCCCTCTGTCCCCAGCCAGGTCTCAGTGATGCACACCAGGTCGGCCCTCTTCTCCAAGATCAATTCCTGGATCAGAGGGGCCTTATTGACAACCGACCTGGCATTAAAAAATAACAGCTTGGGTCCAGGGCCCTAAATTCCCAGACCAGCGGGCCCCTGAGAAGAGCCTGAGGGGTCGGAACACAGCACCACTCGTAATTGGCAGGTGCGCGTTCCCCGATGATGGCTTACCCCATGGCTCCCGCCATATCTGCCTCTCCCAGACACCACCGGGATAGGCTGACCCTCAACCCCAAAGGGGGGTCCCCATCCCCCACTATGCTCCCCTGCAATGACCTGCAGGCAGGGGGAACCTCACCCCCTATCACACATTCAACTAACCAGCCTCACACAATTAATTTAAATTAAAAAACTATTAAATATTAGGAAAATTTAAAATTCAATAATAATTAAAATCACTTAAAATTAACAATATAAATATATAAATCACCTACTTATATAATAAAAAGGAAAAATTCATTCAAGATGTCCATGAACATTTAAAACCTGTCCTTCTCCACACAGCTGGCCATAAGGCCTAAGATCTAAAACAAGTCTGTTTGGGGAAGTCCAATAGGGGCGCTAACCAAAGTCCATGGTTCTTGATAACTAAGAGGGGAGAATGGATGAAGTTTTCTCCATGGTCATGGCCTTGCGGCTTCCTCCAAGGCAGAGTCCAGTCCAACTCCAACAGCAGATCCCACCCCCATATGGGCCACAGTTCTTCTATCAAGGGATTCCAGGGGGCTCGAATTTCCTTCTTCACTTCTCCACCAACCCCCCCAACCCCTTAACAGCAGCATGATGGAAAAAAAGAAAAGGGGAGGGACGGGGTGGAGCAGCGGAGACCAGGCTCCCCCACATTGGACAGTCAGTCTCCTGGTCTCTTGGTCTTCCGGTCCAGTCTATGGCTTGGTCTATGAGCCCCGGCCACGGCCCAGGCTGCCACCTTTGTTGCTGGCATACACACAGCCGCTGTTGCCGACCACCCCGGTCCCAAGCCAGACCGCTTCCAGGTGCCAGAGCAAAAGACATCAGAAAGGCACAACAAGCAGGCAGAGACTCTTCCATTCTTCTATCTCCTGTCTGCCCCAGCAAGGCCCCTCATCTTGTGCTAACACCCTCCGGTACTTCAGGGCAGTCCGCCACCGCTGGTCACCGCCAGCCAAGGTGCCCGCCGGCTGCCCGAGGCACCCACTGGACAGCCTGCCACCACCGGTGGCCACTGCCGCCCAAGGCACCCGCCAGCCGTCCGAGGCACCCGCCGGCCCCAGCTGCTCACATCACACGCCAGCATACCAGCACCTCCAGACAGGCCAGACAGGCCAGCCGCCTCCAGGCCGGTCGCCGCCCGCTCAAAACCTCCAGCGGCTCCAGCAGTTCCAGCAACTCCGAGGCAGGTACGACCCAGGAGAGGTATCCCCGAACCATGAGCAGTAGAGTCCCAGCATCATTCCCCAACAGACCCCAGGATTAACGGTCCAGCTCAAGGGGGAAAGACAGGCCAAATGTTCAGTTGGTAGAAAAAGCTTACGGACAACGCTGCCTTGCTTCTTCAGCGGCCGCCATCTTGAATCTAATCTAGGTAAGGTTATGTCTGATTCAAATAATTTATGTGTGAAATGTTAATAAAATTATAACAGAAGCCTTAGAATAACTTTATTGTCACTTTGAATCTACACTAATTGGCATACATTAAAATGAAAAAAAATGTTGCATACAGCTTTAAAAGGCTCACCACCTCCAATATACACAACATAAACATAATAAAATAAATAAATAAATAAATAAATAAATAAATAAATAAATAAATAAATAAATACAAAATTATGTATATACCCACATATATTATATGACACGGTGAAACAACACAATCTAGTGAGGATGTATAAATGTACATGGTGAGAAAAATGAATCTTGCAAATTTACCAGATTGATGGCATAGGGAACAAAGCTGTTCCAGAATCTGGTAATCCTTCTAGAAATATTTTGAAACGTCCTCTCAGAGGGAAGCAAAAGAAACATACCTTGGAGTGGGTGTGTGGGGTCTCTAACAGTGCTTGAATTTCTACGCACAAAGCACTTATAAACAGTATCCTGAATGACAGGAAGCGAACTTCCTATAATCTTCTTGGCTGTCCTTACCACTCTCTTAATGGACTTTCTCTCTGAGGCACTGCAGCTACCAAACCAAACTGTTGGAATATTTATCCAAAGAGCCCTTGAGGTGATGATTGTTGGTGATAGCTTCCAGCCACAGAATGCATGAAGATTGGTATAAGGAAAACCAGAAATGTTTATTTACAAGACAATAAAATAACTATTTACAAGTAAAGTCAATTGTCTTAGTATTCCTTGTCAGTCTATTATGCACAGGTGTATCTCAGTATGCCTGTTCCCCAGGTGTGCCAGAGTTAGTTAAGCTCCTCAGAGCTACAAAGTCCAGATTCCTCTTTCCTCAGAATATTGCGGTCTGGTGGGCCTAGTTCCTCAGAACTAGGTGCCTAAGGGTGTGTTTATATATGCTACTCAGAGCATACCACCTAAAGTGACAAGGATTCAAAGCTCTCCAAAATGGAGGAGGCTTTTATAATCAGGGGGTGCCACTCCCCTTTTATGAGTGGCAGGGTGGGAAAAATATAACACACCCACCTATGGCCACCTAGAGCAGCACTTGTCATAATTTTTCTGACACAGGATGCAGTTTGTTAAAATGCTCTCATTCGTGCCTCTGTAAAAAGTGGCCAGGAAAGAAGGAGAAAGATGTGCTCTACTCATCTGACACAATAAATGCACATGCTGGTTTGCCCGGTTCACTAAGGGTTACATGTGGAGAGACCAGCTCCGAATTTTAGTTATCTGCACCCCCAGATACTTAACACTGTTGACCACCTCTACAGTTGCATTATTGATACTGAGTAGAGTATGACCATGCTGACTCTTTCTAAAATCTCCTGGTCCATGTGCATTTTTTGATACTTATTTTATACTAAAGTCCTAATCTGATATAATCATGATATTAAAATAAAAAGCTTCATATTAAACAATTATAAAACTAAGGCAGTTTCTTTATTAGAAACTATAAATGGTGCAGTTCAGAAAACTAAGTATTTAGCAGCAACACTGTAATACTATAGCTTAAGGACAGGCAATTCTCCATACTAATGAATAAAGGATGGTATTATTTATTTATGAAATGATTTTTGAAGAGTCTTTCAAGCCAAAAAGTGCTGCCAAGTTATTTAAAATGTAAGTCCTTAAAAAAAATAATTCAAAAACTAATGCTAGAAATAGTTTTGAATCACTATGGTATACTTTATTTTCCTGAAGAGATACAGCTTTTTGTTTTTTGTTTTTTTGTCTAACAATCTTTGAAATTACTTTCATACTCAACAAAAACATACTGAATTATCAGTCATGATGTGCTCCTACTTGCTTGTGAGACAAAACACTGAAGTAGTACCTATAATATTTACTTGCATTTGCATGCTTTTGAACTGCTTGGTTGGTTAAGAGCTGAGCTTACCTCATTGGATGGTGCTTGGGTCTCAAACCTGGGCTGCAGGCTTTCTCGACAAACTTAGCTTCTTAACCACTGAGCCACCATGCCGCACTGTGTGTGTTTGAGGGGAAGGTTTATCTTTGTTTTATGCTGTTCTTGATATCATCCAGAGATTGTGGCTCAGGACTTCCAAATACATTTATTTTATTCCAGAGAAAAATGGCTAAGATTTTTTTCCAGTGCACATCCATTCATTGTTAAATTAAGAGAAGTACCTGCAAACTTCTTTTGATTGGGTCAAAAGGATTTTTCTGCTAGATAGTAGAAATGAAAACCACTTATCTTTTAGAAATTAAAGTGCTAGTCAGAAAAAGCGATGCTACAAACTATTATTGTCCCTGTCCCTGTTGCAATAGTTTTGGGAAAATAAGAACCAATTTAAGGATTTTAATTGCTTACTTTAGAGAACTTCAGGGAAATCCTAGAGAACTGAATCGTTCAAAATTCTTTAGTCTTTTGAAACCTATAACTAATACTCATTGATGTTCTTTCTCTGGATCAGGCAGGAGTTAATTTGTATTCTTGAAATAGAATCAGTAACTTGATTCCTTGATAAGGTGATTGAAATGTGTTGACCATTTCAATAACTTTCTAACTGTTTTATGAGACAAGTATGAAATTAGTGATCAATGTTATTTAATTCTTCAGGTAATTTTAATTCTCAGTTCTTTTAAAGTCAATAATAATCAATAAAACCAAATAGTTTGGGGGCATACTTTATAAATCCCTAATAAGAGATGTCTTATATAGAACATGTAGTGTCCAACCTATGATTATTTGGTAAGTGGTTGTTCCGAGATACAACAGTGCTGAATGAATGGTAGTTATGACCAGTGCTCAGAGTTACAGCTATCTTAATATCCCTACAATAATGTGATTGTAATTTAGGTGCTTGACTATCTCTTTGCACTTATGTTTGGTTGCCAAGCTATCAAGATGATTGCCATTTGCAATCTTCGCTTCCAGCTTCCTCAGAAGTCAATGGGTAACCTGATAAAGAAGGTTGCAAGTTGCTTGGCTAAGCCTCACTTACCAATGCACTCTTCCCAACCCTTTTGTGCTTGCACCTCTCACACACTCTTGTGCACTCTCCTTGAACTATGCTGTGTCTCTTGGCAACTGCTTCTGGTTGTAGGAAACCCGCAGTAAGTTACATTGCCAACAACTATGAAATTCAGTTAGAGATGGCACCAGCATTGCAGGGATTTTTGTCACTAAGTAATGTGCTCATACTTTTTGATTACATTGCTTAGTGATGGAATTTGAGCCCCAGTTGCCTTTGTAAGTCAATGGCTACCTGTATCTAGTTTGATCCCTATCACAATATGGTCCAAGAATATTTTTTTACCTTAGATTTTTTCAAGACCCAAGTTTTATTTTCTAAAACAGAAATTATAAAACAGTTTTGCTCTTCATTATCCACATTTGTCTCAATTCCCCATTTTCATTTTATTAAACTACCCTTAACTCCAAAAGCTGTGCAAGCCATTGCATACTCCTATAGCCCTTTCCTTGCCATACTTCATACCTTGTCCTTCCTTTGATCTCTGCAAACTTGGATCGCTTGAATATTAATAGTTATTTATACAATAATAAATAGTTATTATTGATTTTTGCAATAATACTTATTGAACATTATTCCGCTTTGACCATTAGACTCAAAGAAATGAGCTCCACACATTATGGACACTGGCTTTGGACTAAAAAAGTAAGAGTTATTATTCATGTCTTCTTTCCATACCTAAAAAACTGTAAGACATGGCTTGTAATTACATTTAAAATCTGGAATACCTTAATATATTTGCTGCAAGAGTTTTCTATCAGTACTTCCAAACTGCAGTACTCCAAATCACTATGCGAAGTATAAATCAGTTTTATGCATGTAAATATCCTATTTAAGATTTAAATTTAGTTGGAAAGAAACATTTGTTCTTGTTAAATGTTTTTGGATACCCTCAGGTTGTTCAGCTATGTACAGCTATTTCATTCCTCTAATTGACATTCATTGCATTCAAATATTTTTAGATATAAAATATGCCAACTGTTCATTATATTTTTTAAAAAATAAGAACTATTATTCTTGTGCGAAGAGTTACTACAACACCCACTAATTAGCCTTTGTAATATTTTATTAACTTTCCTTGTTACAAACTGATGGAGAGGTATAATGAAAGAAAGTTTTTCCATTGATGCAACAATATTGGTGTGGTCACAGTGTAGCTTTCAGACTTCAGTTAGTTTCACTGAGGAACTGAATCAAGACCTGAATCAAACAAGCTGAGAAAAATGAGAGCATATCTCTACATGTATATAAGTATGAGAAGAAAATTATTCCATTTATTTAAAATTAAATTACTATTTCAATTTGCAGAAGAAAAATCCCTGTGGTGAATGCTTAGCAGACATATTTTCCTACCATCTTTTATAGGAGGACTTGGGGAACATAAAAGTTCCATACTGTTGCTTTGATTCCTTTTGTCCTTAAAAAAAAAGATAGACATATCCCAAGTGTCTTTGAAAGATAGCATAAGGTATTAGATTAAGGATCAGTAGACATCTTGTTCTCTACATTTTTATTTCTGTATCATCCTTATTTTACATCTAATGTACCTTAGAAAATTTGTTTTAAAAAAATAATTCTGGGGTTAATATTTTTATTTATCATTCTTCTTTAAAAATAGAAAAGAACTTCTCTTTGGATGTTTTTTTAAAAGAATAATATTGTTTTAAATTGGTTGTTTTTTATCTGGAAATATCTTAGTATTTCTTTTAGTGCCAAAATAGCTACATTAAAAAAAAGTTATATGGTTTTATTTTTTAATACTGAAATGGGCTCTTCAGAATCTTTGTTGGATCAGAATGTGCACAAAAGAAGCTGTAACCTTGTGTTTTTCGTGGCTAGTGAGGCAGTCTAAGAGGGAGAGTTTGTTACATTTACAAATGATTTAGGTACAAACTTCTCCACTGAGCTTAAATATCCTGGAAGGACCTTACTGGCTTACCAGTTTTGTTCTTCTTTTTCCCCCCTGAAGCAATATGGCTGTTGGAAGAAAAACACACTTCAGGATGAGAGGAAAATCCAATGCACCCACATTTCTATATGCAGTAAGTAGAGAGAATATATCAGTTTATATTATTTTATTATGGATGCTTTGAGACCTCCTGTCACTTTCAAATTTGTTCATGTTAAAGTTCTGGCTTTTCCTTAATCTGTTTAGAGCAAAGCTAAAATTATACATGATCCCTTCAGGAAATGTCTGATTAGTCTTGCTGATAACTTTCTTGCTTATAATTTGCTTATAACTTATAGAGTGTGGAGAAACACATTAGAGGACCAGTTATCCTTGACTTGATACTAAATATTAGAGAAGCCTGGATCAACAGAAACTTTGAGGGAAAGTGACTGTATTACACTGAAGTTAATTATTCTTATGGGAAGTGACATTAAACATGCTTTGCTGTTCAGAAGCATGATTGTAATCAGAGCAATAATAAGCAGGATTCTACTGGAGAAGCAGCTAATAGAGAAAGGAGATCAAGATAGCTGGCAGTTCTTTAGGAAGGACACTTTAAAATGAGCACATTTGCAAATGATTCTAGTGAGATGACAATCAAGGACAGAAGCTGATGTAGCTACTAGAAAAAAGATCTGGGGAGAAAGGATGCTATACAGAAAATGAAAAGAGAAATAGATTAACAAGGAAGGACACAAACAAACTGAATGAATTTAAATCTCTAGGACAGAGTTTCTCAACCTTAGCAGGAGGATTCTGGGAGTTGAAGTTCACAATGTTTAAAGTTGTCACTTCTCTAGCAGGATAAATTGCATTCTAGGGTCCTGAAAAAAATGATGGTGTACTGGCTGTGATGAAGATGATGATGGTGACAACGTTATCCCTTCAGTCCTATCTGATTCTTGGCAATTTTCTATGGGCCAGCTATCTTACATCTTCTGATCTTGCACTACTTCTTTGGTTCTGACTGTAGATTAAAATATTATCTTTAAGAAATCCAGTAGATTTGGCAAAGTACCAAATAGATAAGCAGGGAAAATATCCATATCTTCCAAAAGAGGAAAAAAGGATTAAAAACACGACCATACAAAACAACAAATCTATGAAAAACTTAATTTCTGAGGACAATTAATTCCAAGTGTTTCCCTAAGTAGATATATGTGACAATCTCGCATGGGGAAAAAAATAAAAAAATAAATTTTTATATAGTTGGCTAAGATCAAATGTAAAAAAACGATTTTCAAGGCCTACAAAAGGTCAATATCACTGTGTTTCCACTTTGTGTAACCTCCTCCATCCTCAGACATCCCTTCAGACAATTTGTAACTACAAACTGCAAAGAAATTCAGAGGAGAAGTGACCTTTTCTGAGGGCACATTTCTGTTTTCAATATAGCTAGGCAAACTAATCCCACTTATTTTATTTTTTTTAGTATCTTGGACTTTTCCTCCTGTTTAGATTTAACTCAACTGAATAGTTTTTGCAGCTGCTGTCAAAAAGAGGAATGCAACCCTCCTTTTTCACTCTATTCTGTAATTCGTTGATATTTTTCCTGACTATTTTATTTTCAACAGGGAACTCACTATCAGAATGATTCATGTACTGTTTCCCCCCAGATTCGTCAAAGGACTAACTACTCCAGAATTCAAGAGAGTTGTTATTTTTTTGAGTGTGCTATAAGCTTCTGAGTCACTCTCGGCTGGGTCTTCCCTCTTGCCCTTTTTCCTCCTTCATAAGACACAAAATAAGTTTTATCAAGTAAACATTTCAAAAGCTATCATCTCAGCTCTTCCTTTTTCATTTTAGTCAAGGAGACACATTGTATTTCATTGTTAAGATGATTATCTTCAAAATGCAGAACTCAGCTTCAGGGTGTTAGATAAAATAACAAAAAGGAAATGGAAGACTATAGTTGCACAACTCCTCATATCTTATCTATGGGCCATGCAAAACTAATCTTTTGAGAGGAACCCAACAGTTACTTCTATGGAGGCCAATGTTTTATAGTCAGCAGAGATAATAGTGTTCTTTTATGAAGGCCCAGGGAATTGAATGACATGCTTCTTTCAAGATAAATATATGCAGAACAGCTCTTCAGCAGCGGCATGCGAGATCAAAACTGCATCATTCCCTTCCCAGCAAAATAAAATTGCTAAAGAAAAGTATCAGCAATATGAGAAGGAATGGCTTTTAGCCCCTTCCTGTTACTATTCCAGGTATCTAATTCCAATTTTCAGCCAGAGGGATTCAAGAAGTGCAATAGGAATTTTAGATAAGATCTATGTTTCGAAGGTAGCCCTTGGCAGAATAGACTAAGATAGCACAGGGCAGCAGTCAATCTGTTTAGGCTGATGGGCACATTTGAAGTTCTAAACGGATATTGCTTCCTAACAGTCCTTCTAGCTTCCCTTGACCTTCCGTACCAGTCCCAACAAACATTTATTTCCCTTCCCAGATTAGTAAAATTTTACTAGAGTTTAGACTCTCTACATTTTTTTAAAAGACTGCTTTTGTGCTTGTAAGGGCCCAGGTGGGAATCTTAACCATTGATAATGATCTTCTCTTGTGATATTTTGATTAAGTTGTCTGATTTATTTAAGACATAACTTTGCCTTAAGCTAAGCTAAATATTGGAATTTTCAGAAAGAAAAGCTACTTATATATCAGAATATATATAAAATATATAAGTTAATAGAACAGGGCCTAGAGCCTTGACGTATACTACCTGACACTTTCTTCTTTGAGGTTGGATCCATTGATGTATAGCTATTGGGAATGAAGAAATGAAAAAGGCCAAACAAAATCTCCAAATTATATTTTCCAAATAAGATTTTCAAATTCAATCATCTCAAGATGTTTCTCCTTGGTTTTAAAGTTTTTTTTAAACATACTATATTGCTTCTTTGAAGATACTGAAGTTGGAAGCTAATAAGTCCACAGAGTTCCATAGGGAATAGAAAAGACTAATTCTCCTAAAATGACTGGCTGCTTCATATTCTAGTCTGAACCACCAGAACAACATTGTTACCAAGTCAAATAGTAAAAGGGTAGAATAAGCAGAAGCATAATATTTACAGGAAGAGCTCCTTATTCTTATTTTTGGGCCACTTGTCATTCTGATAAAATATAATATATATTAGTTGAGCTGGTGAGGAAGATGATGGGAGGGGAAGAAACTCGAATATTGAAATAGCCTTTTCTGAAAAATTTTATTGTACTCTTGTCCACCTATAATTCTAATGCAATCAATGTATGTACTTGTCTCCATGCCTCAATTTCTGAGTTTAATGGTATGAGTTCTGTCACTCTGAACACTGGCCAATATTTTTTACTGTTTACTCTTTACTGTCTTCCATTGCTACAAGCAGTCCATGGGTCCTTGACTGTTTCACTATTCTTAGGTGCCTACCAGACATGACAAAAATAGTTATATAACATAGAATGTCTGCTAGGATAACAAGGAAAGAAGCTAATGTCTTTTCCACAACTCAATATAAGAAAGTTATCTAAAGGGTTTTATAAAAACATTCTCCATTGTTTATGACTCGCTAGCTTATCATCCCCTTCAGGTGATCTTTGCCAAACCAGCAACGAAAGCAAGACTATACCTCCCCCCACATACACACATCTATATTATGCTTTAAAATAATTTCATATAAAAGGGACAGGATGGCTCAGTGGGTAAGACCCTGAGCTTGTTGATCAGAAAGGTCGACAGTTTGGCAGTTTGAATCCCTAGTGCCACATAACGGAGTGAATTCCTGTTACTTGTCCCAGCTTCTGCTAACCTAGAAGTTCAAAAGCATGTAAAAAAATTCAAGTAGAAAAATAGGGACCACCTTTGGTAGGAAGGTAACAGCATTCCATGTACCTTCAGCATTTAGTCATGCCGGCCACATGACCATGGAGATGTCTTCGGACAGCGCTGGCTTTTTGGATTTGAAATGGACATGAGCACTGCCCCCTAGAGTTGGAAACCTTTACCTTTACCTATAATCTTAATCTTCTTCTATATCTTCTTCTGTATATATATAAAAATGGATGTGTGTGTATATGTTCCAGCATAACTCTGGAATGCCTCAAGCTATTTCAAGCAAACTTGGTACACAGATGACTTACCCTTGGAAACAAATATATGGGGGTAAGACATCCCTAATACCCCTTGGGGGATGTGTGTGCCTTAAAAGGGCTTTTGTTGCCATGGTAATGGCTTCATAGTACTCCCCAGAGGGCTCCCTCTGACTTGCGACACTACATGAGAGAGCTACTACATCTAGAACTTCAGAGACAGTACAGCTGTGTGAGGTCTGGCTAAAGAATAAGAGCAATAGAGCTACTACATCTAGAGCTTTACAGATGTACAACAGTGTGAGTCCCAACTACAGGATTTTCCTGTCTAATACAGGATTGGGATAAATAAATACCTGGCAATGCCGGATTATCGGCTAGCACCAAATAAATCCTCCTAAATATATAATGGAGAAGAGCTCCCTCTTTCTAAGCCTTTCTCCTTACACAAACAAGTTTCATTACAGATTTTAAGGGTGACACAATAAACCTGTTGTGAAAAAAAAATATACAAACAGACCATCAATTTTCTTTCCTTGTTCTCAGCTTTTTTTTTCTGAGTAAAAGGAATCCACACAGGATTTTTTCCAGTTTGCTGCCTGATTTTCTCACTTCATTGTTGTAGCTTCCATTCATGCTGCTTACATTATCACCTTTTTCTTTTAAAATATTCTTACCCTTTTGATCTGCTAATTGCTATTTCATTGTCTGATTCTTTTTGAGTGCTCTTTCCTATATTATCTAACTTGCCTTCTAAACACTCACATTTCTTCTGCTCTTTGTTGTCATGCCCTCCATGTGACTATCTTCCTAGGTGTCTTAGTTTCACTTTTCTTCAGCTGACCTCATCTTTTGTTTTATAAATGCCCAATCTTTGCATAAAAATATCCTGATGGTCAAAAACATCACATCTAATTTTATTTTCCATTTCCATTTGTATTTTATTAACTCCCTTCTCTTCTCCTTTTGCAGCTGGCACACTTATCCTGCCTCTTTTTTCTGAGTTTTAACTCAGTCAATTCCAAGTGGTATTTGTTACATAAGCTAAAATAAAATCAAACAGAATACAAACTATAGGAAATCAAATGCACTTTCTGGATGAGGGACTTCAGTAATTGAATTGTTACATAGCCACTAGGTGAAGGCAAAGAATATAAAGTACCTTTAAAAAATAAAAGAAGAGGAATCCAAGGAAAATTTTACCTCGTAAAATCAGGTCAGAATATTTAGCTTTAATTTGAAAAAAAAAATCTACCACGGGTTTTTTTGGTTTTATATAAATATTAACCAATTTATGAGATGTATTAATTTCCCATGTTCAAACATTTTCTGTAATAAAAAACTAAAAAATTGCATTAGCATTTCATTATTTCTCCCATCTATTTCTTTCTGTATCTGTGAAATACACCATCTGAATTAAAAGGGAATTTATGTTTACATTTTTATAGTCTGAGCATCACATTACAACATTCACAGCTTATCCAAAGACACTATACTTAAGAAAACTCCCCCAAACATTTTTTTTGTCCTGAAAAGAATAACATGACCCCTGTTTCTTCAGTTCAAGTAGTGATAATAGTTTAGTGCATGTGTTACTCATTTGCACAGTAGCTGCACAGGAGCAAGGCAGTCTCTTGGTCCCACCCTTGAGATAAAATTTACATACAAGCTTTATTCCTAGACATGGGCATCTGAATATGAAGTTCTGGTCATGAATACCTGATTGTTCTCAATATTTTCAGCAATATTGTATGCCCCAATATTGTAAGTCTGAATACAATTCTAATGTCCACATTTATTCTCAAAATTTAGGAGACAAATATCATTGTGATGTTAGTGATTAGGCTCAAAGATTGGTATGGTCTCTAGGACTACATATTATTGTTGTTTAAATGAAAAAAAATGCATTGTCTAACTATGATGTGATAATATTCAATATATCAATGCATCAGAATTAGAGCTGTTGATCCTTAAATTGCAAAACAGAAGTAATAGTAGACAATGTAATTTGCCTTTAAAATTCTGTTCATTTCAGTAAAATGTATGTGTAAAGCTTTGTACATAAAATTCCTTAATTGTGTAAATAGGGAATCAATTGTTTGCAGGTAACATTTTTGCTATCTAACTATTCAGTATATGTTTTTCATCATTGCTTTTTTCATCATTGCTTTTTTTCATCATTGCTTTTTACAGTTGTTACAGTTTTCTGTAACAACAATTTATGTAGCAATAGCAATAGCACAAAGACTTATATATCACTTCACAGTGCTTTTACAGCCCTCTCAGTTTACAGAGTCAGCATATTGCCCTCAACAATCTGGGTCCACATTTTACCTACCTGGGAAGGATAGAAGGCTGAGTCAACCTTGAACCTGGTGAAATTTGATCTGCCAAATTGCAGTTAGCTGGTAATCAACAGAAGTATCCTGCAGTATTACATTCTAACCACTGCACCACCGCAGCTCTTAGAGACAATGTAATTAGAGACAATGCCAAAAAAGAGCCATGTATGGTGTAGTCATATATGTTTTGGGCTGTGAAATGATGATCAGAATAAATGTGACACAAATACAACTGAAATAATCTATACAAACAAAATGTATGATACATTGAAGTACAGATAATTGACAAATTTATGTATAAAATACAATGCAATGTCCATGGATATAAATAAATATACTGTTAATTTATTATTGACTTAGTTTTTAGTGGGGCATGATGTAAGCACCAAAATTCACACTACTGTAAGAAAAGGCTATGCAGTTGCAATTTATTATATATAGTAAAACAAAAGAAACATTTATTTATTTATTTATTACATTTTTATGCCGCCCAATTCCCGAAGGACTCTGAGCGGCTTACAACATGGATAGCA
>JANHGC010001310.1:16260-27620 GCA_027560395.1 Boaedon fuliginosus | reverse complement strand
AGAAGCCTCTAGGGGGCAAAAACAGCTGATGAGCGGCAGACCCCATGCTGAAAATAGAGCAAATATAGGTAAATATACCCTAGAGTTGGGTGGGAGGACTCAAAATGTAAAAAAAAAAAATTTTTTTTTTTTGCTCTGACCCAAGTATAAACCCAGGGTGACTTTTTCAGCTTATTTTGGGTGCTGAAAAACTTGGTTTATACTCGAGTATATACGCTACATGCTTGCTTGCCTTAGTTGGGCACCCGGAGTGACTTTCATGCCTTGAATGGCCATCTACTTTCAGCATACACTCCTGGTGCTCCCTAGCAAGAATACCACTCTTCTGATAATGATAGTGTACAACAGGATTCAGGGCTTTTGCTGAAACTATTGTTGTAGTCAATTCTCATGTCATGTAATAAATATGAGGGAGTTTGCTTGTAGCTCAGGGACTCTTTGATTTATTTACACTTAAACATAATTGCACCTTTGTTTTTCAGTATTTCAAATGCACCATTAACTTTTTAGCCTTCTTGGGCTGCATGGGCACTTCATGTTTTTAACTTATATAAAAGAGAAATGACAGCATTTTCTTTTCCATGAAATGCTTTTTATTTACACATAGGCACAGTTGTTCTCATGTTCAGGCTCTATAATTGATATGTGTTTTCCTCCCCTGTGTAAACTTTACAGTTGTGACAGCGATTAAAGTTTACCAACTGCCTTCAGTGACTTGAACTGTCAGAAAGAGACAGGAGTGACTGATGCATTTGTGAGCTTTACCTTTGGGAGGAAAGAAAATGCTTCCCAAATTCCTCTGCAAACATAACACCTTCAAAATTATTGAAGGGCTGCTTGGCAAACAAATCAAAGCAATGAAGAAAAAAAAAGTGAGCAGGCATGCACCTGTCCAGATACAGACTTTGATATATGTACAATCATACACTTTAAATGTAGAAAATACCACTTTTATGCATTGGTGGGCATGTTTCAATGGATCCCATCTTCCCATGTATTATTTGTTATGGAAATAATTAAGGAATTCCACACCACTAATTCCAAGAGTTGTCCACAGGGCATGGTTAAAAAACATAATCAAGTGGCTATAATTATGGTGGCCATAATGACACAATCAAACTCTTCTAACTTCAAAATGTTTGCTTTATGTCATTTCAATACAGTAAACCCACAGACACACAAACTACAGAGTACACGTAACCTATAAAATAATCTTGGCAGGTTTTTAACCTATCAATTCAAACAGATTAAAAAACAAAACAAAACCAGAAAACCATAAACCTTCCCATATGTTTGTGGAGCTTCTAGTATTGTACTAGCCCAGGGGTGTCAAACTTGTGGTCTGTGCTGGCCATGCCTACCCAGTTTAGCAAAGGGGGGGGAGTCAGGAAATGTCATGTGATGACAATGTGATTTCAGGAGTTTGACACCCATGTGACACTCATCAGTTTGGTTTTTATTCCCTCCTGTGAGGTTCCTCATTACCAAATGTTTTGCGTCTCTATACATGCATTTTAAAGATGTTACATTTGTTTGGATAAGAGTCTACATGTATAGGTAATAATGAACACTTTGAAATGTACTCAGAAATGAATGGCAGTTGCAAAACTAATGCAATAAAAAGGTCACATCATCCCAGTGGGAATTGTAGCCACAAAACTCTGCTTTAATTGAAATTTCCAATTGGCTTTTAGGACAGCCTGATGTAGAGAGAATTACAGTCATCGAATCGAGGTGTAATTAATGAACATAGAACTATGTCCAGGTCTAACAATTCAAGCAAATAGGGCAGTTTAACTAGAAGATACAATAATGCCAGCTGCATATTCTAAAATGATTATTTATGAGACAAAATGCCTGTCTCCAGATTTCAGAGGTATTGCTTCTTCAAACCAAATCCTATATCAGATCACCCTAAACATGGGTACTTTAATGATCTGGATATCACAGCAGAGTTGTCTCCACTAATATAAGCTTTTTGACCCCAATAAATTTTGCTTTCCATTGCTACAAACACCTTGGACAATAACAACAGAGTATCATTTTGCTTGTAGCATTTAAAGTCCAAAGTAGATTGTTTTTCCACTATGTGGAATACGTACATTTTATTTTAGCCTTTATTCATTTCCTTTTACTATTCAAAGCCATTGTATTTTGCACCTATATAAATAATTTTTCCTGCTAGATTGCTGTAGCTAGGCCAAGAATCTTGCATAAAAGCTCCACAGGGAAATCAGCTAAAGCCTGTAAAACTTTTTTAAAGCCTTAAGACTGTCCTAAAGAATAGTTGCATCAGAAAGCTCTCAAATCATGAAGGACTCCAGGCTTTGCTTTAGAACAGTAATTTATGCTGCTGAGGGAAACTATGACAATATTTGTCCTCTGTAAGAAAATAGGAAACCGTAAAAAAATAACCCTTTAAGAATATGCACTTTCAAGCTATTCTTACACAACAAAATTCTTATAAAATGTTGTCAGAATGTTAAACAAATGCTAGTGCCTATTGCTGGGAGAGTAGCTGATCTATAGTCCTGCCCAATTGGGAGAAAATCTTCAGAAGCCCTGTCCAATTATCAGTCATAATAACATACTAACAGTTAACATACCTTATAATTGGGTTTTGTCCTGTTTCAACTGTTTGTCGTGAGCTTGCAAATGGCACTCTTTAAAATTTAAATGCTGCTTAAAGTTTAAATGTAGCCTTCTGTTTTCTATTGGTTGACAAGTCAGCTACTTTATATAGTTGGGTTTAAATAGATCTAAGTTTTCTTAATCATGAAATATGTCAAACCAAATAAAACAAACATAGGTTGGTAATGAGGAAAACTTCCCAGGCTCACATGGAAAATATTTGCACAATGCAATTCCTAGCAACTACAATCCAGTTGCAAATCCATTCAGGTGTTGTCTTCTGAATGATAACAAGCCTCAATCCCTTATTTACTTTCTTGGACATGTTTTGCAAATCAGAGAGGTGATTATTTCTGATTGGAATAGATCAGAGATAAATACATAATTGTATGTTTATTTGTAGCACAATTGGTTATAATAAATTAAAAGGACAACATTATTATGTACTTAAAATACATCAGCATCGAAAGAGGACTGTGGAACTTATTCTAAACTGATCACATTATTCTCTTTAAAGAATGATACACAAAATGCAGAAAAGGGAGAAATAAAAGAAATTAACTGAAAGGAAATATAACTAAATCTAAACTAACATTTCTACTGAAATGCTAATCTAGATAAATACTGGCATGAAGTGGTTTTTTCCCCAGACAATATATTTTGTTAAAGGCAAGGAAGCAGACAAAAAGGTAATAACAGTTTAGTAAGCCATTATCAATTATAACTTTTTCAATGGATTTTCATCTATTTTAGCTTTGGATACTATTTTTACAAAAAAACCATGGCTGGCTAATTCTACGGCTAGTAGGTCAAGAGAAAAAAAAAGAAACAATGAATGCAGTTGTAACTTAATCATAACTCCAGTATATATTAAAACCTTGTTCATTTGTGAAATGTTCACTGATTTGGTGTTTTAATCAGGTGAAACATATCATTGCTGCTTCTTTCTAGTTCTCTCTTTCCATTAAAATCATTGTGCTGAAAAAAAAAATACACTGAAATTTTCTCATCTTAAATATTTGGATTTGGGAATCCGAAGAGTTATTGCTGAGTGTCACAAACATATGGTGAAGACCATCAGCAGTTATTTTAGGTGAGTATTTTTAGTCTGAAATGAATGTGAACAGTGTGTATTCAGCTGCAAGTATTGTGAAGAATCAGGTGGATAAATCTCCAGATAGACCATAGCACATGGTTTGGCTAAATGCATCAGACAGAATTTTCTTTCAGACTAAAATCCATCTCAACTGATGGCCAGTGCCAGATGCTTCACAGGAAAGTATAAATCGTCCATAATTGACAATGGTATAATAACATATTGAGGAAGGAAATCCATATGAACTCTTTACACAAGCTTGGTGTGTAAAGGTTGTTAATCTGTTATGCATTTATATATTTGGATATGTATAAAAGTGAAAGATTGTTCTGTGTCATTAATTTGAAGACTTCCTTACACATCAATATTTAGTGGACAGTGGAATGCAGGACTATATTATCCAGGGATAGCTAAGTTAATGTGCCGTTATGATATAGAAAAATCAGAAATAGTTATGTACAGTACTTCTGTTCTTCTACTTAGCAAGCAATTACATATATTCGTTTGTTTATTAAAAGGTATCTTGCGCGTCATCTGAAGTATGTGACTTTGCTAAATGTAACCCAGTGGGTTATTTCCAGGGGTGGGATTCTACGGGTTTGGCCTAGTTCGGGCGAACCGTTTATTCTGTTAGGGCTGCTTCGGGTGAACTGGTTCTCTCAGTGAAGAGTTGGGCCCACCCACCCACTATAGTTACCTTTATTCACTTTGTTTGAAGCCCAGCTGATTGGCGTGGCCACTCCTCAGCTGTTTTTCGGCTCTGCCACTCCTCAGCTATTTTTCAGCCCCAATGCAATGCATGTGTGCAGCGCACATTTGGCATGCATGAAGTGAACTGGTTGTTACACCATTTGAATCCCATCACTGGTGTTTATATGTGTATTCTACCTATATCTCTAAAAACCAATATTGTTACCTTGAACTGTACTATTTAGCTATAGGATAGGTTCAATATGGAAAGCCAGACAATAAAATCATTAAATCAGTATTCTCAGATGCTGCTATTACTTTATAAAATTGTCATTTAGATCAAGGTTAAAGATAGAGGTAAAGGTTCCCCTCACACATACGTGCGAGTCATTCCCGATTCTAGGGGGTGGTGCTCATCTCCGTTTCAAAGCCGAAGAGCCAGCGCTGTCCAAAGACCTCTCTGTGGTCATGTGGCTGACTTGACTAAACACAGAAGGATCAATTTAGATCAAAGTTAAACAACTTTAAATGGCCATGGTCTATTTTTAACATTTATGAGAGTAGGATTATGATAGAAAGTAACCATCATACATGGAGGCAGGCTGAGATTTTAGTTTTTGGTGAAATTTAGGGTATTTTTTTTTAAATAAGCATATTTCAGCACTTCAGATTTTTTGTAGATTTCTTGCTTCACAATAGCAGGGAATTGCCATCAGTTTTTATCTTTCATGGTCAGAAGAGATTTTGGGGCTACAAGAAAGAGATATGGGATAATTGATTGCTGACCCTAATCTAGACAGCCTGGATGCTACAGATGTACAAGGTTAATGATAAAATATGAGTAAATATTTTCTCAATATAAAAGAGAGCCTAAAATCAACACTTGATATATACTGTAGGGGAAGAGATAACATCTATAAATTGCCAATATCCATTGGGACTGATTCAAACATAATCCCTATTAATGGCACTTGTATCTTGGCCAAATGAAGCTTTTAGATGAATGTCAGAAAAGCTTCATTCTCCAAACAGCTGTGAAATCCTGATTTTCTTCAAGTGTAACTGGAAAAATATTTTCTGATTGTCCAGCAAAATTTAGAAAGCATTTTGGCTTCCAAACCAACTTCTTAGTTCAAATTACAGATTTTCTTCAAAATTTGTTAGAAAAATTGGCAGTCAATGGTAAAAATGAATTAATAAATTTGGAGGGACATAATATATAGTCTGTACCTGCAGGTAGAAATCTGACCTGTCAAAGTAGCTAAATGTTTAGCAGTGTAGAATTAACAATAATTGTGAAGGAACTAAATAATTTTGCAGAATCAAAATAGATGAAAAAGTGAATGTGACAGAGCATCAAATATGGCATCATGGGAAGGACAGCTAAACATTTTCTATTCTTTGAGTTACTACAGATAATTATGTATCATCTCACATGGATTCATGCTGATGTATCTGCAGGTCTACAGATGCTGCTACTTCTCAAATTCTGGTAGATGGTCCTTCTTGGTAAGGAGAGCTCCTCCAAGCTTTTTAATAACTTAAACAATTTTCTTCATATCAAAAGCATTTTGAAGAATCAGTTATTGCTACAATGTCAAAAAAGCAATTGTCAGCACAAGAGTTTGTGTTCTCTAGACAAAATGTGTGCAGAGAAAACTCTTATTTTTATGGTGCTTTGTAGTGGATTGTCATAGAAATAAAGTTATACATTCAATCTAGCTTTCCCTTTTTTCTGCCCTCCAATTTATCTTAACGTTTACTTTTCTGATATTTAGAATTTTGCCTTTGGATCACTGATATTCACCTAAATTCAAATATTTATGTAGTTCTTCCAAGCAGATACTATTATAAACAATTAAGATTTGTAGATGAGTTGCCCAGATCAAGAATATGTAATTCACCCATTCTTCAAGCTGTAATATCATTTATTTAGTAGGAATTGGAACTGACAATATAAATAAGGCTTGTTAATCAGAAGCTAAGATTTGGACCCTTAAATGCAACCTTACTTTAACCTGAATTAACCCACACACTCCAAATCAAATTAGATTGTATCAGCTTAATAGAATCAAAAGAGCACAGAAAATGAATTTAAAAATTTCTTCCAATAAATTAACATGGACCCTCCCAAAAAATCTTTTCCAAGCGGTGCCAAATTTAGAAAAGAAAATAATGTGATATTTCCTTGGACTACAGGGTAAGGAAAAGATTAAAACCCATTGCCTTTGCTATTCTGATCCTATTTATATTTATCTCCTCTTTCTGCTATCTGGGTCAAATGTGAAGGCAATCATATTTATTTGGCCCTGGTTTCTAAGCCAATCACTATGTAGCAATAGTATATTTTTTTTTTCTAAAGGTAAGGGTGTTGAAAGGAATGTCCTCTAACTTTAAAGTCTGTTCAGTGACTGTCACCTTAGTCACTTTCCTTTTGTGTAGCTGGAAAAGTTGCTCATTGATTGCATCTTGCCTCCTTACCATATACCGTATCCCAGTGCCTGGGTCAGCAGAGTTATCCAATATGCAGGTCATTCATATAGCAGCTCCCAGATGGGCCATTAGCTCTTAACCAAAGGAAAAACTATAAAGTTTCTCTGCATGAAGAATTAGGTTGACTCATTAACCTTCCTCATGTACAATACAATAAGACTAGCAAGCAGTAAAGGAAAAGCTATTCTGTTTGCAAATGCCCTGCCAAATTCCTATTGCTCCTACTTGGGAAAAAAATCCATTTGCTCATGGCTATTTCCTTTTAGAAGTCTCCAATGTGTCTTGTTTGATTTTGGTTTACATGCATTATTCTCCTATTCCTGTTAGCTGTTTGAGTTATTTATTCGCCTGGTGCATCTCCCACTGAAATGGTTAAAATTACAACTTGGAAGTGTAAGCCTACTAACAATTAAATAAGACAATTTTTTTTTTTCCTTGAAACCATTTCAACTGTGAGATCAACTGGCACCAAAAGTGAACATCCCCATTTTTTTTTCCTAATCCCAAATGACTAGAGGATGTGAGGTAATTTGACAAGTAGAAATAAAATGCAAGAATTTCCTAAGAGGTTCGACTGATAAATAAAGGAAATATATTTCTAATTTAGGTACAAGACTTGCTTTCCTTTTTCTATATAGTTTTTTTTATTAATCTGTTTTATCAACACAATTAAGACAAATATATGTGTCCCAGGATAATGTTGCAGGATCCAATCTGTGTCGACCACTAGGACCAGAGTTTAATCTTCCATGTTTCAGACTTGTGATGGAGCCCATTCTCAGGGAACTTCTCTCTCTGTGTGCCCAGTGAACGTCTTTAATTAGCCTTAATATACTTCTAAGAATATTGTGATGTTGAAGTAATGCTGAATTTGTTGATGAACAAATGTAGCTCAATTTGGTTTTGATATATGCAGCTTGACACATTTTTTAAATGATAAACTCTTATCTGAAGAATGCAATTGCGTAAAGTTTGAACATTATTTGGGGAGGCTATGAAAGGAGTTTTTTATATTCAGTTTTGTTAAATCTGCCAGTAATGGCACAGCAAAGAGGATGAAACAATCAAGAATCTAAAATTTTACAAAGCTTTTATCCTAAAAAGGATAAGAAAGGTCACCTGGGGGGGGGGAATGGGAAAGGGATTGTGAGAGCAAATAAAATGTTTATTGTCTCTATAAATGATACTCCTAATAGTTGAGAAGAAAATCAAGGTGTCAGAGATCTCTGATAAGAAGATGGAAATTTTATTGCCATGCTAGTGGCTATGGGGCTAGGAAGAATAATTGCATACTCTAGGATGCCAAAAGGAAAGGGAGAACAGACCCAAGAATTTCCACTGAATTCAACTATCATGTTATTTTACTGCAGTGATTATAACTCTTTATTTTTCCGCATCAGAATTATATGAGCAACAAACAAACAGATCACTGTGTTGGAAGATAAAGATGAGAAAAAATATTCCCGCCCCCTCTACATCCTTATTTTAAGCTCCTATGTAGCTTAAAGCCATGGAAACTCCGTCTGTGAAAGAATCTCATAAATCAGCATTACCACAGAATTGTGGAAATTGTAATATCAGAATACCAGAGGAGCACCAGGTGGAACAACTCTCTTAAGCTTATATGGTCTTAGGTTATCGAATTTGACCAATTTTTCCTGGTTTTTTTTTCATAGGTGTTCCTATTACTACAATTCAAGAAGAAGGAGATATTTAGTTAATTGTAAGTTTGTTCTTATAACTTGGGGATCTGAATTTTGAATGATCAAATGAGGTTCAAAATATATGTGTTCACTTGTAATGCATCCTTTAAAACTGAACATGAAAAACTGCAGTCCCGCAATCTCTTTAAATTTCAGGAAAGCATTTTCTTCCTATTGAAAGTAGGAAAACATAAAAATAATTAAATATTGTTTTAGATGCAGGATTCTGCTGAAATGCTATAAAAACTAACTTAGAATGAGCAATTCTGGTGAAACCAAATAAGTAAGCAAATACATTATTTGGTCTGAGAGCAAAAGGCACATGCATTAAAACATTCATAAACATAAGTTTTAATGGCTAATATAACTTCAGTTACAATGTACTTTATCCACATTAAGCTTCTCCCTTAAGAATAACATAATGCTGTGAACCCTTGTTGCTAGGTTACAAAATAGGTTACCCGTTAAGTTTTTATTAATTAGTAGATAAAGTATATAAAATTCACCTTTTCAGCCTGTAATAGCCTTTATTGTCCAAAGGCCTGTATAACACTTAAAAGCTAAGACAGAATGCCCAATTGATTATTCTTCTATTTGTTTCTTCTTCTCTTCAGGATGGAAGCTGGCATGCAAAGTAGCATAGTACTATTTCTTTCCTTCCCCCTTTGCATGGGGTGAACACAAAAGAATTTTTGATAATTCTGGATTTACAGGTGGGCTAGAGATTCCCCCACCTCTTTTCTTTGTCCTTTTCATTTTAAGTCAGTTGTAATAAATACCATCATGAATTCCTTTTTTATTCATATTTTTTATTATTATTTTTCTTTTTTTACACCTTGTCTCATTGTGTGAACAAAGTTTTTCCAGGCATCACTTAGATCAGTCCGATTTATCATTATTCACACCCCCACCTCTTATAATATTTTTTAACAATGAAAATCAAAATATTTCACTATTATATACTACCATCATTCCATATAATCTTTCTCTGTTTATCTTAACACAAATTAATTACATTCATATTCCATTTTTATTGATAATTATTTATTCCCTAATATCTATCACAGTTTAAACCTTAATTTCTTCTTAAAATATCTTTATATAACTCAGTTCAGAAAATAGATTGACATTAATAATTTCCCTTTTGTAGATTTCATTTAAAATTTTTTACACCCCTTTACCTATTCCAGGGGTGGGCAAACTATGACCCAAGGGCCACATCTGGCCTGTTGCTCTTCATAATCTAGCCCGCCGTTGTAACATTGGCTGGCCCCCTCTCTTTCCTTCCACCCCTCTACTCCCTGCCATGATTTTGTGCACTTCCAGCCCGTGCACTTCCAGCCCACTCACTTATGCTACCACGACCAACGCCGCCATCTTCGCCCACCCGCCAAGCCACCTGTCTGCCCCTCACCCACCAAGCCATTAGCAGCTGCCAGCCCTAGTTAAGAGCCGACCTGCTGCTTGCCTTCACCCACCGCTGCCTGCCTCCTTCCCCAGAGAACAGATCAGAGAGTGATTTCTTATCTCTCCGATCTGTGGGAAAGGAAGAGGCAGGCAGTAACCATGGTGGTGGGCAAAGATGGCGGCGGGCCACATGTAGGCAAGAATCTGGCCACCCCATCAGCAGCTCCTGTCCTACTGCCACCACCCATGGCCATTCTCCCTCTTTCTCCTGTGCAGTGCAAAGATTGAAGGCTGGGAGAAAGAGGGAGAATGGCGGCGTGTGGCAGCAGTAGGACAGGGTCTTCTACTGGGGCAGCCAGATTCTTGCCTACACATGGCCCACCACCATGATTGCTGCCTGCCTCTTGTTGCGGCCCAGCCCTGCCACCAATCTTAGCACCGCACGGAAGAGGGATATTCACAGTGGCGGGCAGTGGCAGTACATGACCACTGTCCATCACTGTTCTCCATCTTTCTCCCATGCAGTGCAAAGATTGGAGACTGGGCCGCTTAGCAGCAACCCCGTTTGGTCTTCGCGCTGCACAGGAGAAAAAAGGAGAATGTTGGCGGGTGGCAGCAGTACATGACCTCCATCTGCTGACATTTTCCCTTGTTGCCTGTGCCCAGGAGCACTGTTCTTTGTTCTCCCGTGTGGGGCAGGTGACCAACTGGGGCAGCTGCTGCAGCTATGGCCTGCCCACCAATCTTAGCACTGCAAGGGAAAAAGAGAGAGAACAATGATGGTTGGTGATCATGTACTGCCATCGCCCACTGCTGTGAATCTCCCTCTTCCCGGTCAGTCACACAGGAGAACGAAGAACGGTGCTCCCGGGCACAGTCAACAAGGGAAAACAGCCAATATTAGCGCTGCACGGAAGAGGGATATTCATGGCATTGGGGGGCAGCAGTACATGACCGCCATCCATCGGCGTTCTCCCTCGTTGCCTGTGCCTTGTTGCCTGTTCTCCCTCATTGTCTGTGCCGCAAGGTGGCGGGCAGCAGCAGGCAGTACAATCCAGCAGGCAGTACAATCCAGCAGGCAGTACAATCCATTTCACTTTCCTTCCTTTCTTCTTTTACGTGTGTGTGTGTGTGTGTGTTTATCTCTCTGTCCATTTATCTTTCTCTTTCATGTCTACCTTCCTTCCTTTCTTGTCTATTCTATTCAAAACATGCTGTGCAGCAATATGCTGCTGTATTTATATGATATAAAGTACATTGGAGGGTTAACAGATAGTTCTCTTCTCTTCTCTTCTCTTCTCTTCTCTTCTCTTCTCTTCTCTTCTCTTCTCTTCTCTTCT
>JANHGC010001310.1:2896-13409 GCA_027560395.1 Boaedon fuliginosus | reverse complement strand
AAAATTGTTTTTTGTTGTAAGTCCATTCAGAGCGGGCTTGTGCTCTCGCTCTCGCTCTCGCCCTCACTCAAACTCTTTCTAGTCTTTTTATTTTATTTTAACGATGTGGGGTTGGAGATCCTTCCCTCCAATATCAGCAACAGTTCAGTACAGTAATTTGCCACACCCCTTTGTTGTTTATTTCACCGCTTATTTATTGTTTTGGGAATTTTTTCCACGTTATCTTCTGGGGTTTAATTTTTTGAAAAAGTATATAGTCACTCACCCCTTCTTCTTCACCATGGTTCATTAACACTCCTCTCTTGCACGATCTTAATGTCTGGTCTGCTTTGGCTTATGGACGCCATTTCTGGTGCTGTCTTTACCAGCCGTTGGCTTCAGAGCGGATACCTGGATGAGGAGAGGATTGCGATTCCTCTCAACTCCCCAGGACCATGCTCCCTCGCTTCGTTTCCTTGCCCGGAAAAATTTTAGGTTCTCAATGGAGCCTCAGGCCAGCAAGCTGGGTGTCGGATTACGGAGCCCCATC
Organism: Boaedon fuliginosus; assembly: GCA_027560395.1. Classification (NCBI taxonomy): domain Eukaryota; kingdom Metazoa; phylum Chordata; class Lepidosauria; order Squamata; family Lamprophiidae; genus Boaedon; species Boaedon fuliginosus. Next base: position 12,880 of record JANHGC010001310.1, on the reverse strand, counting down.
AATCCACACCCCGTCACCAAAAGCCAAACCGGAAGCTCTCTGTTCTGTTCTGTTCTATGTGTCCTTGCCTCTGATATATTTTAATGGATCTTTTCACTTCATCTATGCATTTTTCAATGAATGTAAAAAAAAATCTAAAAAAATTATTGATATTGGCCTACCCTTACATTTGGAATTCTTCATATATTCATTGGATGTAAAGCCAATGTACTCACTGAAATATTCAAATTGACTGAATTTTTCTCATCTGTCTCGATGAAGTCACATCAGGGTTTGGAACTGTTATTAAAGGTCAGACAGAGTTTGATTTTGTTACTATTCTTCATGAGGTGGCATCTCTTTTTGGAATAATAGTATTGGTACTCCTAAGATTTCTACAACCATTTTGGTACTCAGTGCCATATCTGAGAAAAGGTCTCCTTCCCAGAATATGGTCTGGACAACAGAATTACCCTGGATCTGCTTGACTGCTACTACATATGCAGCAGGAAAAGGCAAAATGGTAATCTGCAAGGAAAGAGAAGAGAGAGGACCAGCTCTTTTATCATTATCAACTTAATTTCTTTTTCCAGCCTAGCAAATGATAACACTTAATAATTCTGAGTACAGGAAGGAAGTAGTAACTTCAAAAGTCTTTCCCTCCCTCTCCTCCTTTGGAGTGTACATCAAAATGCATTAAGATTTTTTTTAAATAAAGAGACATTTTGTTTAACAGCCACTTTGAACTGACATTTGTGCTAGAATCTGATTATTAGACCATTTAGACTAAAGTATTAAATAAAGAGCAATTATAATGAACATTATACAGCTCTCTGTGTCTCAAGCACTGAGATAAAGCAATCCAAATCCTGGCATTTGAAAATGGTGACACAATCAATGTACTAGCAGCTTCAGTCACCCAAATGGGAATAAATAAGTAATATAAAGAGGTTTGTTATTATTTTAAAGACAGTTGTGCTACAGTATTTTGGAGACAGTACATAACAGCCCAATAGCACATAGCTTCATGTGAAAAGAAATTGTATTTTTCCAAGATGAAATCTTGCTAAATATCAAAGTATATAAACTTGGTGACAATATAAAAATGTAGGAAGGGGTGCTTTTACTAATTATTTACTTATGTTTATATCTGCCCATCGAGAAACTGGTTTGATAATATACTGCAATCCAATTTTCCCAAAGCTTCTTTGCCTGTATGAAACACAAAGATTCTTTGCATCTTTATTTAAAATTATTTCTGAGATGCTTTGTCATTTCTTTGCATCTTTTTAAATGTTGGTTTTTATTATCTATTAATACTATAATATAGTCAGAGAGCATCCATTTGTTTTCCTCTTCACTTCATAGGGTCCTTTCTTACCATGACTCCTTGCACGGTGAAAATCCTATGACATTCCATAATGGTAGCTTTCCTTATGATTCTATTCAAAGGGATGAAACCAGAGAAACTCAAACTTACACAACTCAAGAGATAACAGGTTTGTTTTGTGTTTTTTTAAAACTTGAAATGTATGTAATCATCATAAAATACTTTCCTCTGATTTTTCTTCAGAATTATTGATTCTACTCCAAACAAACAAAAACAAGTACCAGGACTAAATGTTTGTGGAAAGCTAAGAATTGTATTTAAACCTCTTGTCCTATCTGGCAACATGTTAAATCTTTTTTTTAATTATTTTTTTTCTCCCCACTATCTGTTGAAGAAAAGGAGAAAAATTAATTAAGTGTGAATAGTTCCTTGAACAACATAATTATACAAATGATTAAACCTACAGAAAGTATAATATATTGGAGTTATAAGCAAATTCCACAGTCAACTAAATATTCACATGAATCATTTCTAGCAATTGAATTTCTTGGGCACACATTTTTCTACCCTCAGTCATTGGCACTTGAATTTAAATGTTCCAAGGTACAAATAAAGTAACTTTAAGGAGTTATTAGAGGAAAGGAGAAAAGACTAGTTGTAGGTCTGTGATTATTACAGCTATGTCTAAGGAAATCATAAAAAGAGAGAGGAAAATCATCCAATTGGATATTGGTCCTGCACCAAATGATTTCTGACAAGAGTCTGAAATACTCTTTTGAACTGCAATATATTGATTAAGAAATATTCACTCTTGGAACTTTCTCTGGTTAAAATGACTTCTAAAAAATGGAGGATTCCTAAACATATCAGCTGTCTAAAATTCATATTTTGGCTTTCTACAGCCAAATGGTAATAATTGTGAATTTATAGCAGAAAAATCTATAAGGATATTAAGGAAGCAAGGTGTATTGCATTTTTAGAATATCCTTTATTATGTTAAATTTACATTTTATTTGTAGGTAACCAAACTGAAACTGTACACTTTTTTAAAAAAAAAATTACTTCTGCAAATATCTCAACTGCTTACAAAGAAGGTTATCTAAGGGATTTGGTTTAATGTCAGAACAAATGGGAATAAATCACATTTAGAACAAAATAGTTCTATTTCATAGATCTTCACGTATGCTGTAATACAAGCAGTATGAAGCAGATGCTTGCTCTGGCAGAACTAACTCAAACTGATTACTAGCTTGGTCAGTGAAGATATTTCATTGATAATCTCTTTGGCATTTTGGGCATGGTTGCAATCCAAAAATGGAAGCAGGAAATATATTTTTAACTGCTGGATACAGGTATTCATTTGGAATATCTTTTCACCTGAAAGATTTCATTATCCTTTCTTCATTGTCTGACAAAATAAAAATAAAGTGGAGTAATGGACTGTTAGTACCAAATTTCCAAGTCTTATAAAATTATCTTCATGGTGCTATGAAAAATAATGGAAACTTTTGAGACTCCACAGAACTACTTCCAAAGAGTTGATTAGCACTGTCTTTCTGTCATATAGTGATGTATGTCAGCACTAACACTATGCAGATCTGAAAAAGCACCTTTGGGACAACCATGACCTGGATGACTGAGAATCTGCATAGACATGCAGATCTAAAGTTATTTTTATTAGAATGGCTATAGTAACAGTCTTGCAATAGAATGTGCTACCTTTTCATCCTCTTTTATCATAGCAAGAATTAAGAGGTGCACTAAGGTGCTTTCACAAATTACTTTCTTGGCTGTTCTCAAGTTTCATTTATTTGATTGTAATCTTGTCCTTCTCTCCTTCAAGGCCATCTTGTAATCTTGTCCTTCTCTCCTTCAAGGTTTGTCCTTCTCTCCTTCAAGGCCATTCTTTTTATCCACCTCAAATAGATACATTGGCATAATAGGTTAAGTCATACTAAAATTAGATTGAAGATGAGGTCTGAAGTTCTTATAGGTCCAAATCTCTGATCATAATGGAAAGTCATAATCAGAATACATTGGGTAATCAGGTTACCTGAGCTAAATCTCTGTGCTACTCCAATATAGATAGGAGCTGAAAATTAACTCTACTTTCTAGTTTCCCAAAATAAAACTAAGAGCCACTAGACACCAAAACAAGGAACTGTTGCTATGTCTGGGTCAGATATATCATGCTTCCAAGCATGCAAGGATTAAAAAAATGAGAACTTTAAAGGAAAATTTTTGTAGCTCAGAATTGAAATGAGGGATCCTAGGTGCTCTCTGAGCATGTTATTTTCTTGCAGTCATTTCACTACTCAAACTAGGTAACAATAATCAGGACCGATGATGTTACCTGGATTGGGAAATGAAATGTCTTCAAGAAAACAATCAAACTTAGATAGCACCAAGGATCCCTCAGGATTAGCTTTTCTACAACCTTACCATATTGGTGCTACATCAGATCAAACTACCATTTGTTGTTTGAGGATTTATCAGTTGGAGCAAAGGGAGCAAGCTGGAAAACATCTGTTTTCCAGGTAATTTGATTATTTATCCTTGGACTACTTGGAATGTCTAACTGAAAACATCGGGCATAAATCAAACAATAATCAAACAAACTTCCATTACAAAATAGGATCAAGTAGCAGCTGATTAGAAATATTTTTTTAAAAAAACATACATACATATAAACAAAAAGAACTATTATGGCAGTAACCAAATTTGGTCTAGATAAACAAGCAATTTAACTTGTTCATCTTCTACTTACACTGTATTCAAAGTACCTCTGCTCCTTAATTGACTCATAGTTTCCTCTTGCATGAAAAGATATCAGTCTGAGGATACCTTGGAATGGTTTTAGGTTAATTAAATGTCCAGGGCATTTAATTTCAATTACCTAGGGCCAAAGCACAATTCACTATATAAGCTAGTCTGCAAGTTTTATCAGAGTTTTGCTTTAGATTTTAATTCTATATCAAGATATAAGACTAGCAAAAATCAAATATTAATCTCATTTAGATTAACGTTACCAGTATCTTATCTTTAAGAAGTGGGAAAAGGTTGTTTTATGGCACCCCTAAAAAATAAGAAGTTTTATTCTTGAGGTCGTGTTTGCAACTTCAGTGTTTTGTCATACAGACAATACTCAATAAAGTCTGAACTGAATAATATATTTATATGCAAATGAACATTACTAGATACTAAAGCTGTTCTAAATGTTAGTTGGATTAAAATTAAAATAGAATTGCAATTCAATGACATTTGATTATATATAAAAAGAAAAGATAAGCTCAAAAGCAATTGTGGTCCCGAAAGTCTTGATATCTAATACATCTATCTTTGTATAATATTGTTCTACTTCACAACTGAAATATATATCTGATTGGAAATACAAACATTACAGTTGTACTGCATCAAATTCATTCACCATACAGTGAAATCTCAGAATGAGGGTGTTGTTTTTTTGAGCACAATTCTATTTGACTGGGTAATGTTGATTCTTCCATGTACTGAAAACAAAGTGGAAATATTCAGAATTAAATCAATTTAACCAATCAACTGGATAACTAATCATAAATGTTAATGATTGTGAAACAGATAAAGCATAAAAGGGGCAAGAACCCTACAATATTTATCTTCCTTTAGACCTCTGTTCATTGAGTTTTTGCCTTCATTGCTTCATTGAGTTTTTGCCTTGTCGCCGGGCATGGACTTAACCATCTGTCCCCCTACCCTGAGGATGATTGTGTGAGTGATTGTGTTTTGAATTTTTAATGTATTAGGCATTGTATTTTTTGTATTATGTGGACGCCTCGAGTTCCCAGAAGTGGTGAAGAGAGGCGGTGTATAAGTCAAATAAATATAAATATATAAATATATAAATATTGCCTCCATTCATTTTATTTATTATTTATTAGATTTTTACCATGTATGGCTACTTTTAATCTTGTAATTCACACAGGTATTTGAAGTGATGCATATTTTTCTCTACATCTGTAGATAAAAAAAAAAATCTTGCAAATAAGAATCTGTACCTTCTACTAGGCCAGGGGTGTCAAACTGAAGGCTCAGGGGCCAAAGGGGTTCTTAGATCCGTCCCATGGGTCTGCCCTGGAAACATCAAAGGACTGGCCCACAATGCCTCTGCCAGTGAAAATGGAGCTGGGGAGGGCTACAGGTGGCCTTCCTGAGCTCCAGTTTTGCTGGCAGAGGATTGCAAGAGGCTACCGTAGCCAAAAACAAAATGCGAGGCTTGAGGGTGGTCATCTGAAACTCTGTTTTCACTGGCAGAGAGTTGTGAGGCCGTTGCAGCCAAAAATGGAGCTCAGGAAACTGTTTTCACTGGCAAAGCATTCGGCCCACACAGGCACACCCAACATGAGTGACATCGAGTTGGCAATGCCCACCCTGGCCATGCCCACCCTGGTTCCCCGAAGTCAAACACAACCCTGTTGCGGCCCTCAATGAAATTGAGTTTGACACCTCTGTACTAGGCCAATGGATTACTGTGACTATAAGAGAAGAAGGAAGTAGCACAACTACTGCAAGTCTATTATTGTGTATTGTTATTTCTACATGTCACTTGAGCACCATAGCCTTATCTGACCACCTCGAGTTCCCCTTTTGGGTGAAGAGAGGCGGGATATAAATCAAATAAATAATAATAATAATAATCTTATATTGCCCATTTTAGTATCGCCTCTAGTTCAGGCATTAAATAAATCTGAAGAGGACTATAATATGCATTCTGCCCTATCTCTCCCTGTCCAGTTCTTGCATGAATCAAATGATTTTGATCTATATCTCTTCACAGGTTATGGTAATAAATATAATATCCTATCTACGCCTTTGGGATTGTAGAATGCAGTTTGTTAATTTTGTTGATAGCAATTGACTGTTCCATCAGAGATATATCTGCTTTTAGGACATAAAACTTTTACCTATTTAAAAAATTATATCTTTCCTTCTTAGACCTATTTGTGCTTATGTTTTCCTAATATTTTCACAATCCACTTCATGTGACTGTTACGGTTGGATGTTTTTGTCCATAAGACTCATGACACAATACATTAAAAAGTCTTTAAAGTGCCACTGCCTTGTTTTCCTTGCTTGTTTGTTTTAGTTAATTAGATTTTTAATTCCTGGTATAGGAAAAAGGAACATTTTCTTAGGAAATAAATGTTGATAGACACTAATGCTAATTTAATGATGTGAAAAGAGGATGTAAAAAATGTCCTGTCTAATAGTAGATCATTGCTTCTGAAAATATATGTAGCTGTATTTGGTACAGCATTTTTCTAAGAACTTCAATTTCTAGTTTCTTTCCAGAAGAATCCTGAACAGACAATATACAGGTTAAAAGCCTTTGAAGTCACCTTTGAATTTAATAATACACAAAGGAAAGACATAATAAATAATGTTCTGAATGTGACTTTCAGACTGTAAGTCTGATCACCATAAAATGAAAGTGATGGAGAGATTATATTCCCAGGTGACCTATTGGTTGCATATTTCAAAGTTCCCATGTCCTTGTGCATCGTGTTCAATGGTGCTGATCAGAGGTAAGCTAAATATGTACACTAATATCCTGAGGGAAAAGGGAAAATGACAATGACAGATAAAAAAAATGGTTAAAAATGCAAATATGAAGTTAGAAAAGAACTCTACTACATCTGGATATGTGGATTGGAATAAATTTGAGGTGAAAAAGCATTTTGGATAAAATTGTGTACTATATTAACAGAGGCTTTATATGATGATTTTCAGATCAATTTGGACAACACACGTTAGACTACTTTTGAAAGGAAAAAGCAAACAAGGTAGCACTTCAATCTCACATTTGGTTTGAAAATGAAAAGACTGGTCCCCTTTCCTTTCCTTTCCTTTCCTTTCCTTTCCTTTCCTTTCCTTTCCTTTCCTTTCCTTTCCTTTCCTTTCCTTTCCCTTCCCCTTCCCCTTCCCCTTCCCCTTCCCCTTCCCTTCCTTTCCCTATTTGTCTCTCTCTCCAACATAAGATATTTCAGTTAATTATTATTTAATTCAGAATACTACATCCATGCACACAAATATTTTAAAGACCATATTGAACAAATTAGAAAGTTAATACTGTGTTTTTCCTCCTTTTATCTTTTCAATATACCCACAGATGGCAGGTGGAGGACTAATGGAGAGTGAAGCTAATATAAGACAGATAAGGACAATGAAGAAAACATCCATCAGAGTGTTATTGACTGTTTCATTGAAATTATTAGCAGGCTAGTATCGATGAGCTGTGTTGTGCCTCATCAGCTCTTCTTGTGAGGTGTTACTCAGCTTGAAAAAAGTATCTTTGCAGGTATGGCTAGTGGCTCATTAGCAATTTAACTGATTGCAAGCAGAATACAAATACATGCAAAATCAATTCAGTGCAGAAGAACAAGGCAATTCTGACAAAAAGGGGAAAAACTATATTAACTCAGGGCCTTCTGCTTCCCAACAAATTATTCTTATACAGACTTTTCTTTAACAATAGGATAGGGCCCACTCTTCTTCTTTCAATATGCAGAGAATTATATCACAGAAAGTACGGAATATTAATACCACAACTAAATTTGATTAAGGTTCATTCAGTGAAACTAATTAATACAGATTATCTCTTATCTATATCTATAAAAAAGAGGTGTTTGTATGTGCTTTATACAAACTTGCAATTCTCCACCAATCTACCTCAAACTTGGCAGATAGGTAGAAAAGTGTAGTAAGAAAAGCACTGTCGGGATCTCCAAAGAGTATGTGTCCTTTTTGACCCCTTTTTGGGGTGCAAACATGAAACAAGCAGTAATTATCCACTGTGCATGTGCAGATTTGAAACAGACAGCATTCAGTTAACAAGCAGCAATTCTCCACTGCACATGTGCAGATTTGAAATGGAGCCACCATTCTGAAACTGAGTTACCATGCCTTGTGCCTCCAGGCTCAATGGCCTCAGGTCCCCTGGCTGGTCTCTCAGCAGTCCCAGTCACTTTGGACAGCCAAGCTGGGCTTTTGCGACTGTGGGGGTGGAAGCGGCAGCTGGGAAAATGGGGCGGGACGCTCACTCCCCCTTTCCCTGCAGGCCGTTTCCGCCCCCGCAGTTGTGACCATGTACTATGAACTTAGCCTGGAGGGTGGCAAAAGCCCGGCTGGACTGTCCAAAATGGCTGGGGCTTGCTGCCACTGTGAGAGACCAGCCAGGGGACCTGAGGCCATTGAGCCTGGAAGAACCAGGCCACTGCTGGCCACCTGGGCAGATAAGTGGGAGCCAAGTGGCAGGGAGGGGCCACCTGAAGCCTTGCGAACGCCCTGCCCCTGCAGTGCAGGAGAGCTGCAGACCCTTCCCCTGTGGACGTCGGAGGGGCTCAGCTGGTTCCATTGCCCTTCCCCTTGGAAGAGCCTTTGGGGGCTCTTTGGGCTCCTCCATGCACTGACAGAAGGCATCCTTGCCTTCCTCAAAGCACCTCCGCATCGACCAGTGCGCCACGGTGGAGATGAGTGGAGAGGGTGAAGGCCTGTTTCTCAGAGCTCTTCCCTGTAGGGAGTCACCTTCACCCCAGACTGCCTGTGGCCATGAAGGAGCTTTGGGGAAGGAGAGGATGTCTTCTCTCGGGTATGACAAAATAACAGCAGTGCAGGAAGAGGGTGAAGAAAACGAGGAGGAAGAGGAAGAGGGAAGAAGATGATAAACAGAATGAGGAAGAGGAGGAAGGAAGAGGAGGAAGAAGAGGGAGATGAGAAGAACATGAAGAAGATGAGGAAGATAAGGGGGAAGAAGACGAGGACTGGAGGAGGACTGGGAACATGATGATGAACAGGATGAGAAGGGGGAAGAAGATGAAGAGGAGGAAGAGGAGGAGAGGGAAGAAGAGGAGGAAAGGAGAAAAGATGAGTACTCACACATACATAAATACCCGGGCAAAGCCGAGTAATAAGCTAGTATATCTATAAAACAGAGCATGGGTTTGTGAGTGTGTATCTATGTTCCCTATACACACCTACACCTGTCCACCAATCTTGCCCAAACTTGCCACGCAGATAGCTTGCCCTCCAGAGATGAGCACTGGGGGAGTCATGAATGTTGATTAGGGGTCTGTGCCCCCCCCAAAAAACCTGCCAAAGTGGTCACCCCGCATGTGCAGAGGGCTCTCAACCCCGAGCTCTACTGCGGATGTGCAGACGGCCACAAGAAGGAGCCAGCGGTGGCACAAACCTGGCCCTGCCCCCAGAAGCAGGCAGCAGCCACCGCTAATCATCTCTTTTGCCCTAATGTGCCAGAAGCAGGCTCCCAAACACCTGATGCAGCCAGCGGCGCCACCATCATCTTGGCCCCAGAGTAGCCACTGCTAATCGCCTGTTTCCCGTACTGTGCCAGCCACCAAAATACCCCCCCCCATCACCTCCGTGGCCAGCAACACCTGATGCAGCCAGCGCCACCACCATCTTGGCCCCAGAGGCAATGGCAGCAGGATCTTGCTCCTGAACAGCTGATTGCTTCCCTTCCCTTTCTCCTTGTTGACTATTATTTTATTATGTATCACAACTCTACACATGGAGACCAGATGTCTGGGAACCCTATAATTATCTTCCCACTCAGCTCCTGCTGTTGACCTGATCCCATGCAGTTCCTGGCTGATGTTAGTGTGCTGCCTTGTGTTCCCCTT
>JANHGC010001307.1:196816-208599 GCA_027560395.1 Boaedon fuliginosus | reverse complement strand
ATTTTGCTTTTTTATTTTTTGCTGATATTCTTTCTTCTTCTTCTTTTCTTTACAAAGCAAAAAAAAATATTTTAAAGGCGGAGCAGCGCAACAGGAGGTCGGGGCAGATGCTGCCAAGGAGCCACAAACCCCGCACCCATTCTAGTTTAGGTGGAGGTGCGCAGAGCCAAGCCATGAGCCGACAAAGCGCCGGGTCGGCTCAAAAAAAACCCCACTCTGGGAAAGGGAGCCATAGAGAGGTTCTTGCACACACACACATGGCAGCGTCGCTCTGGCTGGGCCAGCCGCGTTCCCAGGGTCCAGCAGGCAGCAGAACAGTTTTGCCTCCTTCCCCTCCCCTCGCAGTGAGAGCATAACGCATGGCACAAAAAGAAGCTCTGCTCGTCTTTTGGCGGCAGTAAGTGTGTGGGTGTGAGAACCTCTCTATGGCCCCCGCCTTTCAATTTCGGGCACTGCTTCCCCGTTTTTCCCACCGCCCCCCCCCCATCCAGGCTCCCTTTGCCTAGCTTCATCTGCTACTTTCTGTTTGTTAGGAACTAAAGAGGAACATGCTATAAATCATGTTAGGACTCCCGTAAGTCTGAATATGTAAGTTTGTAGGTATCTGTCAATCAGTCTATTAATTGTTGGTTTAGAAGTCACACTGGAGTTTGAAAGTCACACATAAGAAGCCAAAACCCACTCATTATCTATTTAGAATTGATTTGCAGACCATCGAAGTTTCTTTTCATTCTTTAAAGACAAGAGACTGTAGGAACTCTTCTTCATTACAGCTGTTCTAGTTAAAAAGGTATGTTATTTACTGAGCTGCTAGTTAAGTTTATGATATTCTTCTCCCACCCTTAAAATAAGATGACTGCCAGTTATTGAACAATGTTACCAAACCTAGACTGGATTTCCAGTTTAAAACAATGAAAATGTCATCCATATTGTCACCAGGAATATTTATACTGTACATAAAAAACAATGGTGTTAACATCTCTTATTTGAATATCTTTTGAGGGTTAATTTTTTGTTTTCTGATTTTGATTAAAAAATCCTTAGTGCTGAATCCTTTCTATAATTACATCAAAGTCAGTTGGGCTTATTTCCAAGTAGATAGGGCTGCAAGCAAATATTTAAGACACTAAGACAACAAAGAGTTGCAATTGCAAGAATTATGAATAGGATATGCTCAACATTTGCAAATATGCACCACAATATTGTGTGAATTATAAATAGGTGGTAATGAAAACTTGTAATGGAAATCTTCACATTCTTCATTTGTAGGCAGAGTACATAGACAGGATAGTTTGAATTCAGCCTAAAATAGTTGGCTTTATATCTGCAGGTTACAGTATTTTTAGTGTATGAAATAACTGGCATGGAGTTATAAAAATCCTCTTTCTCCCTGTTTTTGAAAGCAGTGCTCTATGCAAACAGTATATAGAAACACTTAGGATCAGGAGAAAATCTGAAAAAAGGGGTGGAATTTGGGGCACTTTTTCATTCTTCATCTTCTTTTTTCTGTTCCCAGTGGTCAAAAGTCAGAAAAAGAAAACAAGATATGCTTGTAATGAAACAGTCACTGCAGATAAATTGAAACAAGAGCCACAGTATTGTGATACACGTATTATTCTAGTGTATTTTAAGAAGAATGGATGCTATATTCATCATGACCAATGGTGTAGTTCAAAAGAATTCACAACAGAATGATTAATACTTTTATTTTGTGGAATTAAATAAGAAATACATGCCGAGTGACTGCATAGTTATGATTAAATTTTGCCAAGCATCCCTTGAACTGCTACATCTATCAAAATGTTACAGCAGAAATGGGCTTGTTTCCAAGCAGCACTTTGTAACAATACTGTATTTTTAACCTGTCAACTACCTCAGTGTCACTACTGTATCTTCAGTACAGTTATGAACAATAATATATAGTTTGAATTATAAAACAAAGACATATCCTCTTGTTCATTTGTCAATACAATGATTGATGAAATTCCTCTAAAGTCACAGACTAAAGATAAATATTCCCATCAGTAAGACTGTTCATCATGAAAAAAGAATCTAAAATCTATTACTAAAGCAATTATTATATTGTCTCAAAGTGGATTCTACAGTGCTTGTTGTAGAAAAAAGGGCTATCCAGTTGAATACATTATTTGATGAAGTACTAAAAGATGTTCTTATTGAGCCAGATCCTTGATGCACCTAATGTATTATTTTCAACACTGACAGACATCTCCAGGCTTCCAGAGAGTTTTCCTAGTTCTTTTTGGTAATATCAGAAAGTGAACTTAGAACCTTCTCATACAAAATATACATTTTACTGTTTGATGCAGGTGGAGTTCCTAGATTACAGATAATAACCATTGTTTTCTGCATGAGGGTATAAAAGAGAGAGGAGCAGTGGAAAGCAAGGAACGGAGGATGTGGTGGGAAGTGGACTGTCTGTCTCTAACAGAAGCTTTATATAAAAGAACAGTAGTAGATTTTTTGCTAGGAAGTAATAAGAATGTGATAAGTTTAGCTTCATATTGTGATTAAATGTTTTGTTTCCAATCTACAAATAGTTTTTGTATAATAAGAATATCAATAAACTACATGAGAGAAACCTTCTCAGCTCTGCAATTACAAGAACTTCCTATTGCATTCAGATAAGGAGTTTGCCTTCTCCACATGTAAATTCCGTTTTTCTTACCCTATTTTGATATATGATATACAGAAATCCCATACATTTATTGTAAATTGTTGTGTAATTCTCTATTTTACTTTATTTTAAAATTTTGTTCTGTGCCATGCTGTGATTAGTGTTCACCTGTTTGATTTCAGAAAGTGACCCCACTCCCTCACTCTCTCTCTCTCTCTCTCTCTCTCTCACACACACACACACACACGGAGAGAGGGAGAGGGAAATACATTGTTTTTCAAGCCTGGAAAGTATTTGCAATTGTTAAAATAAATTATGAACTTTATTTATTTAATGTTGTGCTCTGAGGGAAATATTTTTACAATATATTATTATATTGATTTTATAGTTACATTTGATTCTTTTCCATCTGTGGAAATTCTAAGTACGAGGGCTGAATGTGAAATAACGTCTCCCATATTATAAATCAACAGATGGCAGTACTGATACGCTAGAAGCTCTGACATGTTCCTTAGCATCTTTTCTTTCACTTTAGTTGGTGGACAGTTGCTGGAAGAAAAAGTTGTGTTGCTGTTGTTTGTGAAATGGAAACCTGCAATAAAATACTCATTGATATGGTTTAAGCAACCTGCCATGATTGATTTTTGATTGCCGAAGGAATCACACCAGTTGAAATTAACTGCCAAATGCAAGTTGTTTATGGTATTGATTACGCTGTTGTAAGTGTATCACTGATCCAGAAGAAGATGGTGAATTGGAAAGAGCTTATTTAGGTGATCAAGAACAAAGTGGACGACCTTTGACAGAAACTCGACAAGTTCCATGTGAAAAAGGTTGAACTGATAGAGGTCAATTGGTGGATCTTTCAATTGTTGTCAAGTTTGGCATTTCACAGAAATGTGTAAGGTACATTACTAATGTTCTAGTAATGTTGAAAGTTTCTCACGTGACAGAAATGAAAGCTTCAATAGTTGAAATTTGTCAGCAATTGTCCCGTTATGAGAATGAATGTGAAGAATATCTACACAGCATCATGACAGCTGATTAATATGCCCTTGTCACTGTAACCCAGAAACATTGTCAGTCCACGGAGTATTATTATATGTTTCACCTATGGGAGGAAGAAAATTATAAGTCCTATTTAAACCCTAGTTTAAATCATGATAATCAAAAACAATACATATTCCCAGTTTTAAATATCAAGACTGTGTTTTTTCAGCTGGTTTGTTTGCCTGCACAGACCTGCAGAAGGAAACAAAAAGCTCCTAGTATGATGGTATAAATCAGGATTTTATACTCATTATTATTACATATAAACATAGCTTGAAAGCTGATTTTGTTCAGGTGCTAGACTTTTGTCAAGTTTTGTGCTTTGTTTTGCTGGCCAATGGGAGTCTCTGTGTTGAGGGAGATGGTTTCCGAGGAATATCTTTGAGAGTCCCACTTGCAAGTTTCTGCGTAAGAAATTCCTGGTTGTAAATTACATCTTAGGGTTCCAACTAGTTTTGCGTAACTTGCTTTGACTCCTCCTTTTTCAGAACCCTGGCAATTGCTCTGAAATGGCTGTGATTATCTCCCTTCTTAGATGGATTGTTTGGATTTGTTCCCCTTGACCAGGAAAGTGAGGCGGGGTATAAATCAAATAAATAAATAAATTTGTTCTACTGAGTCTAATGGTTTTATTAATAAAATCTAATTTGGTTTGGTTTGGCTGGGGGGGCGGGGGGAGTTGTACTTCTTGGTACCATGAGACATATGGTGGCATCCATATTCTAAAATAAATCAGACTTCAACACACACACAAAATACACTTTCATACTGTGAAAGGAATAGAAATCAGATGGGAAAAGGAATAATATAGTGTTCAATCTGGTGGAGTAAACAAATCTTCCCAACAATTTCTTTGGATTAATTAGTATTTCACTGAAAAAGCCTCAAAGGTGATTCTTGGGTGTTAATTTCTACTTCTATTTCCCACTGAACTAAATCAGAGCTTTTGCTGGGGATTTCTGAAACCACATCAAGCAAATCCATTAATATTGTTTTCTTTATTTTGCCTACTGTTTCAAATGTGAACTTTGTCTCGTTGAATTTTTCTTTTTTTAACATCCTGAACATCTTCAGTGCACTATTGCCAACTTCCTGTCTATCTGTTGGCAGAACTAAAATTTAAAAGATTTTTGAACCATTTTAGAAGCAACAATATAGATGATATTTAGATAAAGTGGGATTTTTATTTGCCACTGTTTTTCCCCTAAAAGTTTAAATTAGGTTTGCTCTAATAATAAAAACTAACTTGCTCAGTTTTTCAGTAACAAAACTCATGAAATAACAAAGTTCACAATTCAGCAACAAAGCTCATCAACAAAGTTTTTCAGCAGCAGAATTTTTATTATGTTCAATAAACAGCAGTGAAATTAAGCATCTTATAACTATTACAATTTTAAGAATATAATTCATATAAAAGCAAAAACTATCCTCTATAATGTCAAGATCAGAGAAAACATTTTTCTTCTCTATTGTGTGTTGGTCAGACCACACATAGAATACACCACTCAGTTTTGGACTTCTGAGGAAGCAATGATGGATTGAAGATGGCTTTGCTTTCATTGGAACCAGCAGAGCAGAACAAGAAGCCAGTAAATGGATCAGCACCTCAAAATTCCTCTCTGGATAAAGTGAAGATCTGGGATCTCCCACAAGTGAGCCATACAGAGGTGTCCCGCAAAGAAGACCATAAAATAGTGGTCTCTGATGGATGTTAGAATTCTGAGAGCCAAGAAAACCCAGTTATGCCCAAACCATGATTTGGAGCCTTCAGACAGACACTGGGTTTGCCCATTTCCTTTCTTAATCACTTCTGGAAATTGCTTGTTAATTGCTTTTTGGGTTTTAAAAATCTTTAAAATGACAAGTTTTATCATACTGCATTGCTTTCCTTCAATTCTCAGTGAAAGAAGTTTCATGTAAGTTTAAGCTTAAGCAAAAGGATAACTATAACACTGATTTTGGAAACTTATAATAAACTAAGGGACCAGATGAATGGAAATATGATTTTGAAATTAATTGTAAGAATCTGTTCCTGACGCTTGTTTAAAATCCTATTAAAAAATATGAATATTTTGAATCTAAATATATGAAATCTTTCTGTGGAAAATGTGGATTAGAGAAAACATATTAAGAGAAGACTTTGAAGGCTGAATACTAGAGGCAATGAGCAAGAACTACAGCGACCCACTAATGCAGAATGGAGAAAACATTTTAACTATGGAAGAATTCAAGCATATTTGGGAACAATGCACTTAAAATTTCTCTGAAGATTATCTGCTACCATAAAAATGGATTTAAAAGAGAAGATTATAAGAGGATACAATTGAGAGGCAGGCTGTTTTGGATGTGGATTTAAAAATGTCAAGTTACAAGAATGAAATGGAGAAAGATGCTACTCTGCATTTGCAAACCAACTGATCTCTTAATAACTAAAAGAGATAATTAGACAACTTTCTTATCTTGGACTTACAAAACACACATCTTAAATTTGTAGATAGATTTTCTGACCAGATGCAAAGAAAAAATGAAAAGAAGTAAACTTTTGGGACATTATTTAAAGGGACTATAGATTTCCTTCTAAAATTCTAAACACAAACAGATGGAATTTAAAGTTGACTTATCTGATCAAGGTTGAAATAGATATGGTATTCTTGCACTTTTGTACTTTATATTTTCCTTAGTTTACATTAGTTTTTTTTAATATTTATATCTGCAGACTTTAATAAATATATATATAAAAAGAAATGTATCCATCTGAACAACACATTTGAAAATTCACAACTTGTGTAGATGGAGATAAAAGCACCAGAATGATAAAGGGCCATGAAGAGAAAACTTAGGATGAATGGTTGGCAGTACTGGATACATTTAACTTGAAGAAAAAGACATAATTGTTTTTAAGTATTGAAAAGCAACCATGTGGAAAACAGGGCAGACTTGTTCAACATTTACAGAGAACTGGCTGAGAAACATATTTACATTACAAGGAAGTATGTTTCAGATGGATATTGGAAGAATTTTGTAAAGATTAGAGCTTCTTCAGCAAGAGATGGCCTTCAAGCTGATGGACTCTTTGATGAAATCATTGAAGCAAGATCTAAGGGATTATTTAGTAGTGGATTCCTTACATTGAGCCTGATTCTTATATCCATTATATTCTAATTCTGAGTAAAACCATTTTGTGGAATTCAGAAGTTCATCTGGATGTTAAAAGCCACGAATACCTTCATAACAGATATTATTTATTTATTTATTTGATTTATACCCCACCTCTCTTCCTCGGTCAAGGGAAACTTGAGGCTTACAACATTATAAAATCTCTCTGAAATGATCAAACTTGTTTCAGCCAATCAAACCAACGCAGTATAAAATTGGAAGCCTGCTGAAAAGGAAAATAATAAACAGTGAAATAATTTGAAATTACAAATGGGCGAACCAAAATATCCCCCCATGGAAGGAAAACAACTTGTTAGAATTGCTGGAATCAGTAGTCGAAGATTGTTCCTTGACTTCATTCATCACATGTTCCTGGCTGTGCCATCTGTGCTCTATATCAAACAGAAAGAATTTGCAGGTAGATATTTCCCAGTGGCTTTCTGACAATTATTTTGTTGAAAATCCCTTCCCCTATCGAAGTCTAAGCCCCAATAGCTAAACAGAAAGGCTTTGGAGTGGCATTTAACACCTAGGTAAACAGATGTGGAGTAATATTTAATTTTTATTCTGAATTCTGCACACACTGACATTTTCATGGCTGTCACTTTTCCATGATCCAAGATACGTTAAAATTTGCAAAGGTAGCATTCCATCCATCATTTTCAACACTTGCTTATTCTGTGGGTTTTTTTTAAACATGTCCAGTGCAAATCATTCTCATAGTCCAAAGCTGCAGTCCCTTTCTTGACTGATCCTTTAGTTAATATTTCTCCATACAGTTGGAGCACATTGTTTTGCATTTCTCTGCTCATGCTCCATCTGGTTATAAGTATCTACAGCCTTTATTCTTTTATGTAAACTGATATTAGTGTCATTTATTTTATGGTTGAACTGTTAAGACCTGTCAAGTGACATTTATTTTGAAGGAAAGTAGTTTAGAATTACAAGTTCCCTGAAGATGATATAGTGCAGAAATTATGAGTGATTCAGAGAGATTGAGATGATACAGTAGTTTGCAATGAGGGAAAAAATACTGTAAGCACAATTCCAAATAATGCCAGTGAAGAGGAAATTATGGAGGACAGCTGTGGAAGCCAGTGTAGTCGCAGAAAAAAACTTTCTGAATATGTGATGGCAAGAAACAGCTGGCTTCAGGCAGAAGCTAGATGGTCATTAGTCTACAATGCTTCCATTTGAAGATTTGTATTGAGCTGTATATTAGGCTTTGCTGAAATAATCTCATGTAACTCTACAATTTTTATTTTCTATTATTCCTCACAAGTAGATTTAGCAAGAGATAAAATGGATGCAGGAGTAAATCCCTTTCATATAAGCTCTGTGAAACATCTTTGGGAAATTATTACCAATATTTCTCCAGTTAAGTGCCACCTGCCCTCAATACCTTATCCTTGTTTCTAAATCCAACTAGAAATAGACTATAATGGTAGTTGATACCAGAATACAGGGGCAAATTATATGTCATAGGAGCCTTCATTCAGACAGCTGATTTGAGATGGCCACAAAGACTACTGGCAGCCATGACTGTGGAATGCCTGTTGGACTTACTAGGTAGACCAGGAAACATGAGGAAACATGACAGGCTAATTCTACTGTATTATAAAGTTACATTAACAAATCTTGCAAAGCTAAAAGTATAATTCTCATTTGCAGCTTGAGATATTAGGGTCCTATCTGAGCCTCTTGGCCCATCCACTGTCCAGCTGCAGGTTATGCTGTCTCTTATTGATTGTTCCTTAGGCAACATCTCTTCACCTCTTCTCCCAAGGTCTTTTCCACATATCATTACATCCCAAGTTGCTTTTTCTCAAGGCAACTGGACTTTCTTAGGTTTTTTTTCCTTTGAAGACGTCACACTTCTCATCCAATAAGCTTCTGCAGCTCTGACAGGATAGTGGGGAAATGGAAGGATTTATATTCCTTGCAGATAACTGCTCATTTGAACCCTTTTAGAGGATTGTTGAAGCACATGGAGTTTTATCTGTGTCCTCAGGGTCACCTGAGTAGTGCTCCTGGTTCCTGTACACTGCATTTTCCCTCCTCTGGAAATCCATTCCTACTCCTACCTGATTCAAAGCGTGTTCATCCAAATTGTATAGCTAAAAGTCTGTAGAGATTCTCAGTCTCATGGGCCAAGACCCGGATGACTGAGAATCTGTACAGACCATTACAAAGTAATGCATCACATGTAAACAGAAAGACGCAAGCCTAATATTTAAAACTGCTTGAATGCAGACAATGGTGGGAAGCTTCACATAGCATACACAACTATGAGATTCATGGGCCTTTTGGACCTCTTTTCCCTGTTACTCTCTTTTAGTATGCAACATAGAAACAGGAGCCAGAGGTAGTCCTTGACTTACAACCACATTTGGGACCAAAACCTACTAAGCAGTGCAGTCATTAAAACAAGTCATCACATGACTAGACCTGATTTCATAACCATTTTTACTATCATCATGAAGTGAATCACACAGTTGTTAAGTCAATCATTAAGCAAATCCAGATGTCCTCATCAAGTTTGCTTGTTGGAAGCCAGCTGGCAAAGTCCTAAGGTGGGACGCTTCAACCATAGTAAATGCAAGCCAATTGCCAAGCACTCAGATTTCAATCATGTGACCATAGAAGTGATGCAACGAGTGTAATTTTGAGGATGAGTTGTAAGTCACTTGTTTCAGCATGGTTGTAACTCTGAACTACTGTTAAATGAATGTTTGTATGTCAAGGACTATTTTTAAGCATGGGTACAAATGTGATTGCTTTGCAGAATCTCCACGCTAGCAGCAGACATACTTGACCCTCAGGAAAAGATTTAGATGAGTATGATTCATGATAGGTGGCTTTGATTTGCATGTACTTTGTATTGATTTGGCTTTCTGTATTTGTACAACTTTTCCAAGAGGATGCCCTTCAAATATATTAGGACAAACAGCTCCCAGAATTCCCCGTACCAAAACTGGGAGGTATCAGTTTGGGGAAGTCTGCTTCAGCATATAGAAAAGGATTGCTTTATGGATTTAAAATTACCATTTAACTTGTGCAAGCAGATCTCTCAGCTGAAACTGCAGGGGGAAGGGAACTAATTGAAGGTATACATATTGCTATACTCAAGAAAGGCTTTTATTCAGGGAAAGAAACCCTTGGTGATAGCATAAAAGAAACTTATTCACTTTAATGCATCCTTCTTGTTGGCTTAAAGCTGAAATACAGTTACTTGAAAATTAATTTACCTCTCATGAATGCCTGGCTGGATTATCTTTGTGGCATAAAATGTAATGATATGTCAGCCCTGAGCTCAGAATGCCTTGTGTCTGCTATAAAAAAAAGTTGTTCCTGAGCACTTAATGTTGTGTTAAATGATGATGTGTCCTTTGCAAATGTATTATTAGTGTCAAGCTGTTCCATCTCTCAAGATTGAGAAATGGCCAATGATTTGAGCTACCATTAAACCTGAATAAAAAAAAATGGAAAAGGGCTGTGTGCTGGGAAGGAGGTTCATGCACACTTGAAGTACTTAAGCTCTGACTGTATTCAATGCATATCAAAATGTTTCAGTTAGCAATAGACTCCAAAAACATCTTTAATCACAGCAATTGAAACTGTATTAAAGCAAATCTCTCTTCCTCTTTTATAAAGGAAAAATCCCCACATATCTATGGGTGTTAATAGTAAGATCCAATAAAAAGGGCACTGTGATATTGCTGATGAAGTTATAGTTTGATAGGTTTGCTATTAATTTAAATGCTAGTGTAGCTGCAGTCCTTTTATTTGAAGTGTGAAGTTTCATATTACTAATACAATTAGCTTTCTGCATATTAACATCCCATCTCCATAGGCTTCCCAAGACCGCTTTGTAATAGTGCCTAGCCCTATGGTATTAGCCAGAGAAAATCAGGGACCTGATACCATAATGAGTCAACCCTTTCTCTATCAGAGTTTTGAGAAAACTTCCAAAAATAGGATTTATATATCATCTCTTCTTGGACAACTAATTTCATTTTAATTTAAGGGTATTCATGCCAGCTTAGATAAATTTGAAAATAGATTATGATTAACTAGCATGTCAATTAACTGCAAAATAACTTAATGTTTCTTGTATGAGGGTCAGTTGAAGTTGTCCGTATCTAGGACAATCCCATATATTTAGCTCAAACATCAAATGTTGAATTCCCTTGCATATAAATATGTTCATCAACTTAGCATTAACAACTCCCATATGGTGGGCAGAGAAATGTATCTTGATACCTACAAAATTTTCTGCCCTGTTATGATTTCATTTCATACAGAGGCCTTCTTCTTCCTTTTCCCTTTTTTTTCTTTTTGAAAAATAGAAAGTTGTGATGCAAAGGACTCCTCTCTAACATGTTCCTTGTTTCTAAAAATGCCTCCAGCTTTTACTAAGCATTCTTATTTAATGACAATCATGACTGTAACCCAATGCTTTATATCCACTTGGTCTGGAAATAAACAGAAAAACAAGCTGTTCAATTAGCCCCAACTTTAGTTGGCTTCTCATAGTGGCTGAAAACAAAGTGTTTGAGAGTTGATACAAGATTCTGGTTTGGGCGGTATGTTTTTATATTTTTGATTTTATACAGTATTGCACTGTATTGATATTATACAGTATTGCACTGTTAAATGTTATGAGCCATCAAGAATCCATTCATGATTGTGGCACAAAATTAATAAATGCATAAATAGAAGTGGTATAAGGCAGCAATTGGTAACCTTAAACACTCAAAGAGCCATTTAGACTCGTTTACCACAGAAAAGAAAGCACCAGGAGCCAGTAATTTATCAACCAGTGTGACTGGAGGGGCATGGCCAACACCGACGTCACTCACTCCCACCCAGTCACATGACCCCCCCCCCAGCCTACACTTATCTGGTCATTAGGGCAGAGAACTGGTTGTTAAATTATTTG
>JANHGC010001307.1:172023-182358 GCA_027560395.1 Boaedon fuliginosus | reverse complement strand
CAGTCTCTTTTTCTAGTTTTACTTCTCTAACTTTTTCAGTTCTTATTACTTGTAGTTTTTAATTCTGTTGAAAAAAAAATTATCTTTTTTTAAAAAAACAACAGAAAGCATAGAGTGCCATGCTGCAAGGTGAGGCCAACAGGGATAAACAAGCTGACTTTAAGGCAATTTTGTACTCCATTGCTAATTTTTTAGTAAGAAATTCTGATGGGATTCTAGAACTCAGTTTAAAAACACAAGTGGAAAAGGAAGGTCATTTCCTATAATTTTCAGAGGAGTTCAGCGCACAATGGGATTTTGGTGAGGTTTAATATAATGAGAAAAATCCATAACAACAAAGCAAAATGAAATGGGAAAAGTAGAAACTATAATATTCAGGGAAATGGTAGGATCTCATTATCTGTTCCTAAGCAGAAGAAACTTGTAGTTGCGTGCCATTCATGCATTGTGCTTTCTTGAGATGCTTGATGATCTGCCGTTGTGGTTTCATAGAATAATTTTGGAGATGATCTGTGTTTTTAATTCTATTAGATGAAACCAGAAGATGATACTGAAGCTTAAAATAGCCTGGTAGTAGAACACCAGTAATTTAAATAGGGTTTTTTTTCCTGTTTTGTTTTGTTTTAAAAAACGTTCATGAGTCAAATTTGGGCTATCAGCAGAATGATAATCCATAGAGAACCTTAACCCAAGGAAGCTATAACTGAAAAGTGTGTAAATGGTATATACTGAATTATGCATCTAAAATACTGCAAAAATATAAAATAAATTCTTGTAAATGCGAGTAAAGTATGTTCCAGAAGAACATGTCAGATCAGCCAGCAGAATTGCCCATTCTCAGAGGTTGACAGAAATTTAACTCTTTAGAATCTTCATACATTTGATGTTTTTTTTTAATGTTCATGAAAAGAAAATCATTGCTTTGATAAAATCATTCAGTCCATTCTAATTTATGTAATGCTGAAGAAATCTCTTTCCAAATCCCATTTATCTCTTTTCTCCTCCTCTTGTTACTTTATCTAAACCATTATTGATAAAACGGTGTTTTGTTTTATTTAAAAATTGCATATGGTGTCTTCTCAAGTGCTTCAATGCTGCAAATTTGAGACCTGAGCGATAATTATACCCTCCATAAAATTCATATCTTTCAAAAGTTTTATGTACCTATTATGGATTTCAGTTGTTTTGCATATGCAGTAGGCCAGTTGCTTTTGAAAGCTGAAAGAATTTAAAGAGCTATATTCTTTTATGACTGGATGGCATGAAATATTAAATGACTCTAAAGTCTTCTGTAAATTTTCCCCTCACAAATGAGAATGATTGCCCATGATTCCAAACATTTTTCAGTAGAAAACTTTCTAGCCTAACAATTACTTAATCAAAACTACCATATGTGTGTGTATATATACTCTTATCAGAGGTGGTATTCAGCCAGTTCCGACAGGTTCCGGAGAACTGGTAGCGATAATTTTGATTGATTCAAAGAACCGGCAAATACCACCTCTGATTGGCCAACACTGGGAAGTACCACTTCTGATTGGCCGACAGCATAGCCATGCCCACCAAGCCACACCCACAGAACTGGTAGTAAAAAAAATTGAATACTACCACTATACTCCATGTATGCATGTGTATACACATACACACCAACACACATACACACATCAGTTCCCTGCAGAATAAATGTCCCAAAGGTACTTTTTCAAAAGACAATTCCCCACCATTCAGTCAGAACTGAAGAACCTTCTTGGATGAGAATTGAAACGTCTTCAAGGAAAAAAAAAATCCAGCTGCTGCTTGAAAAAACACTTTCGGAACAACCATGACCTGGATGACTGAGAATCTCCATATCTTGCAAAATGAATGCATCTTCATAGATGTTTTTTGACTCTATGCCTAAGTTTCTAAATGATAAATAGAACTTGGGTCTACTCACTCCAATCTAGTACTGTAACGAGTACACCACATAGCTTCTTGTATGTATGCGTATGTGAAATCATGATGGTGCTCACCAATAGAAAATGGTGCTGACAGCTAATATAACGGTATAACCACTCTGTAGAGAATAAGCAAGACTGAAACCACAATGAGGGTGATCCTGATTCCAGCCAAAAATCCATTGTTACCAGTCTCTTGTTACCATAAAGTCTGGCAATAATAAGAGCATTTATTCCAGTTTGAAACAGCATCCTCTGACAAATTGTGTGTCTGGTGGGAGGTGAGAAATGACTTTCATTAAGATTGTGGCAGGAAGAACTAAATTCCCCATATGACTTATGTTTCATCAGATCTCCACATAATATTTCAGGTGTGTTTATGATATGTCATTTCATAGTCTAGAACAAGTTGGAAGCCATAATCTGAAATAGCTTCGTGCAGAAGTATAAGCACAAATCCCTCCCCACTGACTGTATTTTCAAGAGTTATTAACCGATCTCCCAGCTTTGCTAACCAATTTCATACCTTCGGTCTAGAAAATATTGGCAAAAGATAGCTGTTTAAAAATAATATTGTGTTAAGATATACTTTCTGAAGTTCAAAATAAAAACGAAAACTTCCTCAAATCTTCTGATTATGTAGATGTATTAAGATTGTTTACTTGATAGCAATACTGAAATAATTTGCCATTGCCTTCTTTCAGGATTGTTATTAAAAACAATTAGTAGTGCAATCTATTTCCCTTAAAGTTGCTTGTAATCTTCTATCCAGATAGATATTGCCATGATTTATGATTCTCTTGGGTACGAGATTAAAAACAAAAAACTTCCAATACAGTACTTATATATATTTTAAATTGCAGGAATATTGTGTGTGTTAAAACTATTTGGAAGATCTCAGTAGGTGTTACTGATTATAATATTTATATTTATAAATGTAAATATCACATCAGCTCTTACTTAACTTAAAGTGATGCTTAATTTTTTCTGTCTTTTTTATACAGGAAGTCAGCCTTGTCCTTGTGGCTATATTGGTATTCTTATTGGCATGTTATGCTTTCTTTTATCTTAACCTTTCTGAAGAAGACGACCTAGCTCTGGAAAAGGATGGAAATTAGCCAAATTGTTTTTGAAGATTTCTTCTAGAAAAGCATTACTCTTGTCGACTTCAGCCACGAACAGCTGCTCATCATGAAAGTGGACAAAATGGGAATCAGTTCCTGCAATTCTGAAATTAATAATACACTTGAGACTATCTCATCCACTCTTATAGATATTCATGAAGTTCTTCTCCTTTTCAAACTGTAGTTTATTGGTTAAAGTTGACCTTTTTCCTCATTCCTTTTTTCAACTGGAAATGTTTCATTCCAGAAAACATTTTTCTATATTCATTCATGTTATTGTGTAGATGAAAAGAATTTGATTTCCTTAGAGCCTGGAAAACAAATACAAATTACAGATATGACTCAAACACAAACCAATATAAACTGTTATATCTGTACACATATTTCTGTTACTTCCAGGTTCTACTAATTGTTGTGGGAGTGATTCGGCACATTTTTAATTCTTATCTCCAAAACAAAACAATTTATATGTGCTGAATGTATGTGAGTCATGCATGATATTTTTGGGATTAAAAATTCTGTACAGCTGGTCCTTGACTTACAATTGTAATTGAGCACAGAATTAGTCGTAAGTCATGCCACTTGTTAAGTGGCTCACCATGTGACTGCACCCGATTTTATGACTTTTTTTGCAGGTGCCATTAAGTGAATGCTGCTGTTGTTAAGCAAACCCATTGTACCCAGTGGGTATTTTTTTCTAGAAACCAGTTTCTATCAAAATTCCAGTTAAATGCTGGTTTGAAGCAAAAAACATAAATCGCCATGTGATTGATGATGTGAATATGGGATGGTGCAAATGCTGGCCAGTTGCCAAGCACCAAAATGTGATCATGTGACCATGGGAGGCGGCTATTGGAACTGCAAAACTGGGTCATAAATGCTGGGGAGGTCCATAATAGCAATAGCACGTAGATTTACAGACCACTTCATAGTGTTTTACAGCCTTCTCTAAGCAGTTTACAGAATCAGCGTATTGGCCCGAACAATTTAGGTCGTCATTTTACTGACCTTGGAAGGATGGAATGCTGAATCAACCTTGAGGCGGTCAGGATCGAACCCCTGGTAGTTAGCAGAATTAGCCTGCAGTACTGCATTCTAACCACTGCACCACCACGGCTGATCATCATAAGTTGAGGACTACCTGTAGCATATTTTGCTTTATAAGTTAAACTGATTTGCCAGGAAGTGAGTGTCTTATGCACAGTTCTGTCATTACAACATTATAAGGGCTTCCTCTTTGTACCATAGGACCAATGTATCAAAACCACGTTTCATATTCTTTTGGTTTTAACAGGACAGCAAATTACATGTTTACATTCCACTTTGTTAGGAATCCTTTAAAAGTTTATTTTTTGTAGAACACAATAATTGATATTAATATTATGTGAAAAACATGCATATCAGCCCCATAGCAAAGCCCTAGAAATCAAAATGTTTCACAGCAGGTCTATTAGAAGTAGAACACAGAGCACAGCCTAATTCAAATAAAAGGCCTTTGACTTAAGCGGAAACCATTCCAAAATACGCATGTTCAAAAATTCTACCAAGTTGGTTGTACCTCTGCAAATGCAGATGTCAACAAATTTATGTATTTTTAAAAAACCAATTATTTATGTATTTCTAAGTTTGCAATGGCTATCTTGAGTTCAAAGTTTCTTTTAGGAAAACCTCCTCCACCGGAAATTCTATTAGAATAATAGTTACAGTAAACCAAAACCAAGAAGATATCAGAGATGTGCGATATATTTGAATGTATTTCCTAACACCAAATTAAACCATGTTTGAATACTGCTGTTTGTGAGAAATACCAGAATCAACAACAAGGGAAATCTTTCCCAAACCCACTAGTAAAAATGGGGTGGGTATTATGCAACACGGTCTCACAGAAAGGGCAACTTCAAGCTACCATTGACTCATGTTCTACTACATCTTTTTATGGAAAGTGAAAAGTTTAGTAAGGAATAAAACCTTTGTGTTGTCAAGAGAAGTTGAAAGAAGAGATCAAATAGCCATATATTACTCATTTTTTAATTTCAACTTATCTATATGGTGGCTACATCAACCTTCTCTGCTCAGAAAAAAATCACTCCCATCTCATTGCCACTTTGGTGCAAATTTATTTTCAGCATTCCCTTGACTCCTCTATAGCTGGGTATCAGCAGTCATATTTTTTGTTCATTGCCAACTGTTCAGAGCACATGTGTTCTGTCAGAAATGGCACCTGGATGATAGAAACACTAGGATTCACATATGCTCTGAAGCAAAGTTCCTTCCTCTTGGGCTAACTGAAAACGTGTAAATAGAAAGTTCACTCAGTGTTGATTTTAATTAGTACACCGCTTAATTAACATAAAGATGAAAATTCTATTTTAATTGTATCATGCAATATCAGCAAGAAATATAAAAATATATGGTAGCTTTAAAACCATTTTCATCTCTTCTCGATACTGGCTCTGAAATCTTTCTCATACAGAAAACAACACTAAGAGTTTCTTTTAATTTATTGAAAGATATAATTCTAGTTATGCTATATCACGACTGCCCTCTCTTCATAACCTTCATTCCAAAGAAATATTTTAAAATATATATATATATGAATAAAATATTTGATTGGTGTTTTTCTGTTCAGAAATGTTGGTTACAAAGGTTATGATGAGGTCCACAAACACGGATATTTACATTAACCATTCAAATAGCATTGGGGTGGTAACATGGCCCTAATTATTGATCAGAATTAGGAAGTTTAATAAATAAGGTTTCAGTTGGATTTTGTTTATTAGCACGGGACCACAATACTTGTTAGTTCTACCTACAACTAATTGAGAGAATGCTGATTATTCCAAACTTTAAGCAACTACTTTAAACAGTGAAAATGTATGGATTATATATGTAGATTTGGACAATCATGAAAACTTTTATGACTAAGCAAATGATAATACAGTTCTTTGAGACAGAAAAAAATTGTGGTATTGGAAATGTTTCTCCGATATCTTGCTAATAAATTCTGCTGATATTATGGAGAATGAAAATTGAATTCATTCTAGTAAATCAGTTGACTGGCAAATGTTCCCTGTCATTGAAGGGGCCACTTTTATCAATCTGCAATCATGTTGACTTCCACCTTGAATAATCTCTGCCTTTTGTAAGGCAATATATGGTGATTAGGCTACATAATTGGTCATTTTCTATGGTCAAGGAGGGATATCTATTTGTATATGTGTCTGTTACCACCAGTCTGAGTTTATATGATTGGGCCCCAGTTGGATATGATCATTTTTTATGCAAATCTTATTTAATATAATTCAGAATTCCATGTGTTGTATAGTAAATGCATTTTATAGATATCTCTTTTTCTGCGAAGACGAAAACAATTTCACATGGCACATCAATATACTTCACTGAACAACAGCTTCTTCTCGTGTTTACTAAAAATCCAAATTGGTGAGGAAACAGCCAAAATGTTAGGTGCTAGTATTTCTCAAACAGATGTCTCAGCATAATTTTGTCACATGGTTGGAAGAATAAACATACATAATTCTGAATTACTACACTAGGTGCCATTTATTTGTTTATTTTAATAGTTTCCAGTTCTGTAAATATCAATATTGGATTTTCCCAGTTTTGGGAAGCAATAGCATCCTTGCTGGGATCAAACAAGTAGGTAGGAATTTCATAAGAACACACATAGGCTAAATGTTGTAATTACTATATAATTTTATTACATTTCCTTTGCCAATTAATTTAAAGACTATATGCCATTATTAAAAATATAAGATTATTCTTGCTAACATATTCTGTATTTCTACTAAAAAAAATAATCTCTGGATTCAAGTACAAAGATTAAGCCATGAATGAATATTCCAAGTCAACTACTTAGCACATGGAATTTATTAATAATATAAACCTGTTTGCTGGAGGTATTTGACAGAGTGGCTTTAAACAGTTCAACAGTTAGTTTTGGCTATTTCTACACCTGGCAAAAGTGATGAAGACCAAGTTTGTAAATGCAGCCATTAAATCTTGGTTCAGACCTGCTACAACTCATTTTTCAGATCTGTACTAAAAATATTGAATTGAGCTTGACTCCTGGGGATTTTTTTTTTTTTTGGTTATGTCAATATATTGATCTTGTCAATAGTAAAAAAAAAAGTGGAATTCCACTATTATCATCAGATATTTTGTAGTCTAAGCTACCCTCCCAAATCTTGTAATTCTGTTTCATCATTTGTTGGGCTGGGGTTCCTGGGAGGGATGAACAAATATTGCTGAGACTATATTCCAAGATTTTCCACCTTCATCAGAGAGACTCAAAAGTATGAAAGATATTCCAGGTGCCCAGATAAAATAAGCAGGCTGTCAGCATTCCAACTAACAAACTCCAACTCAATAAACTCTGAGACAAGCATTTCCTCAAAGTTACATTTTATTAGAGTTGTCATATTGGCACATCTGGGAAAATCCGAATCTGAAAGTTCTGTGTTTTCCCTTCCCCAAAAGAAATTCAAAGATCCATCCCTGCACCCATCAGTCCATCACATGGTCCAATCAACCGTCATCCCAACTGGAGACCTCTCTCCAGACACTCCTCTCCAGCTGTAGGGTAGCTTGTCCTTGACTTCTAAGAAAGAATGTTGTTGAGTCTAATCTGCTCACTAAGAAAATCCCTCCTCCCAAATTCCCAGGCACTAAAATGTGGCAGTCTTGAAGCTTCCAAGTAAAATATGGCTTCCAAGGCTGACAGGCAGTGTTATATGCTGCTGATATATAAGAAGATTGCGATCAGTTTCGTGACAATGACAAAGGAACCATTTCATACTGCATAAGGAATTTCTAATTTTACTAAGAAAACATGGATAGACAAGTTAAAGTGATTGATGATGTAATGCTATATGATGGGCCTCTCAAATCCGATGGTAGTAAAGATGCTACTGAGGAGTCATTGAATATATTTGGGAGTACTGATGGTGCTTATGATGTGGCTAAATTAAAACCTTTGGGAAGTCTAGTGGTTGATTCCTTTCTATGTACAAAAAGAAAATCTAAAACTGCAAAAAAAATATAATAAAAACATGGAATGTAAGAAACATGAATATGGGAGAGCATAATGAAGTGAAATGAAGCAACTGTACATTGACATCTTAGTCATTAGTAAATTGAAACAGACTAGAGGTGGAGACTCAGAAGATCATACTGTTTATCATTCAAGACATGAAAAAAAAGGAATAACATTACTTTCATGGGAAGGGTGTAGAAAAGACAGTGCTTTTGTACAATGTAATCAATGGCTGAATAAGGTCAATTAGAGTTTGTTGAAAACTCCAACAACAATTATCCAAATTTATGTTCCAACCATTGAAGCAAAAGAAGAAGTTGACAATGTGATGTGTATGAAAACTGGAATTCAAAGTTGGAAAGAAGGAGGAAAAACTAGTTCAACTAAAAACTGGCCTAGGAAATTGAAATTAAGCAGGAGAATGACTTCCCAGTGTCTATTAATCTGATTATTGTTTCAGATTTAACACAGTCTTCAAACACCAAAATGATACCCATGCACATGAACATCACCCTATAGAGTACACCAGAAATTAGAACAACTTTAAAGATGTGATTTGGATAAATCATTTCCTTACATCTACTCTACAACACAGTATTTCCTGATCATCTCCCATCCAGAAAGTAACCAGTATAACTCTGCTTAGGTTTTTAAATCATCCAAGTGTAATTTTCTTCAACCAGGTGCCCTCCAGATGCAATGGACTGCAGTATTGTCCATTATCTATGCTCATAGATGTTAGACATTACAGCTCAATGTATTTGGGCAGCAGATTGCGAAATGCAATAAATCCAGGTCTTGGACCACTATCGCATATCAAATAGTATTTTCATAATGATATGAAGTACATAACCAATATTACACACTCAGGAAATTGTGGTTAATTAAAGTAATCAAAGCTCCATTTTTAGCCATATATAAGCCATGTGCAGTAATTTCCTTTGCCAAGGAAATTTAAAACGGAGTTCTACATAGGCTCTGGAGCAAGTGTGTAGTTTAACCAAGCTTTTTATCATAACTCAAAAGGAGGCCAAATAGAAGCTGTACCTAAATGAATGTGCCTTAGCTTTGTTAAGGCTGTCTGTGACAAATACATTGTCAAAGTGAATACATCTCTGAAGATCAGATTTCGGAAGGTACTGAATTCTCAAGTGACACAGGGGAAAGACAAAAGTGCCCTATTATGTTGAAATCTCCTCTCAGGGTATGTGGCTTAGATTTTAGATTCATTATTAGTCTTTAATGAGGATACAGTCGAGCCCTGGAACTCCTGTATTTTATTTATCACAACTTGTGTCAGTTGTGGGAGAGACCATGCGGCACAGAGTAAAGAATTGCCAGAGAAGAGCAGCTTGAGAATAGTGAAGATTAATGAACAGATAAAGACACATATGATTGCCTGTCTTTCCAGCACAGGCAGCTACCAGCTCATTAAGCCAGCGAGAACTCTTGAGACAGTTGTTACAAACAGCCTAGCTTTGATGAGGGACCGGTGGCATCTCTGTCCACATTTATAAAAAGGCTTCTTGCATGACAGCCAAGGAAGCAGCTTTAAAAACTGCACATTTTTTTCAGAATGTCTGTGTTTAAAAGTTGAGCCTAAGGAATTGCTTTTTAAAGAATCTTACCTATCCTTTAAGATGGAGATGGGGATGGGGATTCTGTGTTTAAACTTTATTGCAACCAATTACAAATAAAATGAAGCAGTAATTTTCCTCTGTTGGGTAAGCACATTTACTATACATCCCAAAATGTTATTAAGCTACAGGATTTGTACATTGGTGATTAAATGTTTCACTTTATTTTAAAGCATAGCTATAGTTAAAGAGTCACTTTGGAATAGTGGTTAAGGCAGCAGACTAGAAACTGGGAGACTGAAAGATATAGTCTTGCTTTAGGAACAAAGCCAGCTGGGTGACCTTTGGCCAGTTACTTTCTTTTAACCTTTTTTTAATACTTTTATTATTTTTATAAATAACTCAAAGTGGCAAACATACCTAATACCCCTTCCAAGGGTGGGTTCTTACTGGTTTGCTGGTTACCTGCTTTCTGGGCACGCTTGCCGATCGCCTATTAAACGCGCACTGCTTCACAGTGGCTATTGGGTCAGAGTGCTTGCAGAACACCACAAAGATTTCTAAGTCGATCGCGTGCAGTGTGCGTTTGACAAGCAATCGGCAAGTGTGCCCACAAAGCGGGTAACCAGCGAACTGGTAGGAAC
>JANHGC010001307.1:149049-162781 GCA_027560395.1 Boaedon fuliginosus | reverse complement strand
AAAGCCCCCCACACCACCCGACACGCGGGGGGGGGGAGGTAACTAAGGCCACGCGTGCCGGCAAAGCCAGGTCTTCAGTGCCTTGCGAAATCCAGGCAAGCTAGAGATGGTTCTAATCTGCGCGGGGAAGTCTTGGTCTTGTGTTGCCAGAATTGTCTTCTCTGTCTTTCTTCAACTTGCCCACTGATAATCATTCCCAGGTCCTGTTATTATCTGCTTTGTCTGCCAGGGGATTTGTGTTTGTGTATGTATGTGTGTGTATATATTGGCCATGTAATACTTTGCTTTGGCATGTCTTTTTTCTATTCTTCATTTGGTCTTTTTGTAGATTAGTTTGGTCTTTATGATATACAGTAAGCCTTCATGACGTACTACCTTCAGTGCATCTTGTTCACTGTCCTTTAGATATTCTTCCAATGCCCTTTTTTGTCTTCTTCAATTGTCTGGTTTACTAGCAACATTCTTCATAAACAATGTTCTTTGGTAAGCAGAGTCTGTCAATGTTGCTGCATAGATGAAAAGTCATTATTCATTGCCATTATTTTTTTGGTCTTCCTATCATGAGCTTTTTGTTCTGCTTGAGGCCAGTCCACTATTCCAGCCGACTATTTAATGACTGGAATTACCCAAGGGTTAATTGCCTAATTATATTTTCTCCTTTGAGTTTAGACTTTAAGAACATCTTCACTTTCACAATATATTCACTTCTAACTTTCTTCTTGACTTACATGTGCTTGATGTCAGCAGTTTAAAAGATGTCTAGGAATTTGCAGCAATTGTCTTTATCCAGATTCTTGATGTTGGTCTGCTAGCCTCTTTTTTATTATTATTACTAATTTAACAACTGCAGTGATTTAATTCACAACTGTGGCAAGAAACACCATAAAACGGGGCAAAACCGATTTTAAAAATTTCTCACTTAGCAACATAAGATTTTAGACTCAATTTTGGTCGTAAGTTGACAATTATCTGTATTTTCGATTCTGGATGTTGGTCTTTCCAGAACTGGAGCACTCTTTTCAGATATCCTCTTTTCATTGGACTTGATTTTAGTAGCAGATTATTATTTGTTTATTATCAATTTTCATATATTTCTTACAGGTAAACAACTTTTCTTTCAGTAGTTCTACAGCTGTTGCCCTTGTTGGTCGGACAACAGTTCTGAGTCTAACAGTCCATTTGCCACTAGATGTCCACGAACTCTAACATGTATCATAGTCCCTGTTGAACTAAGTTGGTATGGGTTTCTGAAAATTACATCTCACCATATTTTTTAATACAGTCTTCATTTGGCTCCTCTGATAAGTCCTGTACAATATAGTTGAACCTCATCCTTCTCAGAGCACACAAACTCCACAACCCGGTTAAGATACTGCCTCACTGGAGCATTATTACTGTTATTTAATTTGACCATGAGGTGAACAATAATGTGTGAAAAGAATGGAAAGAATGCAGTGATGAGCAGTTCAGTTACTTCCTAATGTTCACCAGGTGTCTATGGGTTCATGTTTACACTGGATTGCTTCAAGGATTGGTACATTTAGGGTGTGACTAATGAGCAAAGGAAACAATCTAATTAAAGTATTGGTAAAGAATAGAATATGTTTCAACCCATCTGAAATCACATACGTACGTATTTATATGGATTGACCATCACTATGGCAGTGATGTATGAGCCGTAAAACAAAACTCTTCTGATCTCCTAACTATTATATATCCACTGCTTTGTAAGAAAACTGTATTCATATTTACTTAATCAAATCTGAAGTCTTTATTTGAATACCATCTTATTTATTAGCACTAAAAACCCCAAAGTCTAATGAAAATGTTTTCCTTCTCTCCTCCTTTTTCATATTTTCTTCTCCTTTATCTACACTTGTTTGTTTACTATGATTGTATTCTTTTCTTTAAATACTTGTACCAAATTTCAGCCTCAAAACAATTATGTGGGTTTGCTTGCAAGAAGAATTGGTAGCTTGGTCAGGTTTCTCATATGAGATTCATACTGAGGGATTTCCTAGTCAAGATCAAATATTTTTTTGGTTAAACTTCTGACTTTCAAAGCTTTGCTTCTTCTGCAGTTGTCTTGATTATAATTCTCCATCTTTAATAGCACTTACTAGGATTGGCGGGGCTGATTAAGATGTTTTCTGAGAGGGCCACACATGCGGGTGACGTGTGTTTAAATTCAAAGTTGATTTGATTGAATACTTGAATCGTATTGACTTTCTAAATCAGATTTAAATTGAATGGTTAAATTGAATCAGTTTCCTGAACCAATTCTATGATTTAATTTTTTTGCATATACAGAAGGCTATGTTTCTAACTCAAATCATCTTTCTGAATTGGATTGACCCAATGTGACTATTTGATTCAGAAATCCAAATTGGATCGTTCAAAGCCCCTTTAATGTTTTAATGAGATTTGCATGCTGCCAAGGAAATCTGCAGCAAAACCAAGCATCTCCATTCTTTCAGAATACTTGTAGCAAAGAGAGGCATAGAAGAAGAAGGCAGGAATCTGCTAATTGAGGAAAGAAGTCTGCAGCTCAGATCCTATATAACAAGGCTGTCAAACTCAAGGCCTGCAGGCTGGATCTGGCCCACAGGGTGCTTAGATATGGCTTGTGGGGCAGCCAGATCTAAGCACCCTGGAAACAGCAAAGGACTGGTCCACAGTGTCTCTGCCAACTCGACATCCCTTTTGACCACAATGGCCTCCTGCATCCTTCTGCCAGTGAAAACAGAGAACGCCCATCCTGGCTACACACAGCCCGCCCCCCCCCCTCCCGAGGTCAAACACAACCCTGATGCGGCCCTCAATGAAATCGAGTGAAACTCCTTGTTGTATAATATGGAGCTTTTGGTCTAGGCTGAGTGGACTAATTCTGGCACTGCAGCTGTCCCTATAAATAGGGTGAAAATAGTGGCTAAAGAGGCAAGTCTTTTAAATAGGATTTATTGCATTGATCCCATTTCCCTTTCTTTCTACGTAAATGTAATAACCACTTCTTCAGGGCTTCTCATGAAATATTGTTACACCACGTGAGAAGACTGGGTCAATACATAGAATATCCCTAGAGCCTGTGAACAAAAGATTCACACAGAGGCAAGTATAATTCAAGGCCTTTTAATAAGCCTTCATGTTATTGTAGGGAAGTCCTGCAAAAGTAACGTCTGTAGCAATGTCAGCTTTGTATATTAAAAAAGCAAAGGAAACAAACCAGGAATGCTTTGGGGAAAGAAGGTATTGTATTGTTAATTGAACATAGAGTTCAATTGTTTATAATTGTTTTACTTGAAAACTGTTTACTGTAAATGTGGATTTATTTATGGTTTACATTTATTGCTATACTGTTAATTTTGGTGAGCCTACTCCAGGACTAACCTATTGATATACAGGAGCTTCTTCATACCTAAAGATCTAGTCACATAAATAAACAAAGAGAAAAACTGAGTTTGGCTGTTGATTCTAGAAATGAAACAAAGCATCCTTGCTATTCTAAATGTAGATCATTCTTCCATTCAGAATTTCCTGGGTGATATTACGAAGGTGGTTTTGTCTATTTTATGTAATATTTTTTTAAATGGAAACATGCTTTGAAAGAGTTAATTAGAATATTTCACGTGCTCCCTTTACCAAGGGAGAAAACAGATGCACTGATTTGAACAAAAGCTGGATATAGTTTGCCTAACTGGGGTGTTCTCACAAAAGTATGATGTGATTTATAATTTTGAATTAGAAAAGAAAAGGGAAAGCCCAGGGCTCCTGGTGGAAGTTAATAAGGTGTTAATTGAAGCACCAGCTGATAGCATTTCTGGGCTTAGTTGACAACTGAATTTGATAAGGAGGAAAATGGAAATAAAGAATGTTTACAATATATATTGGAAAAAGAAAATAACAGAACCATCATAATCAAGAAATAATTGATGGACACAATCTTGCGCACCATTAAGAGAAAATGGGTAAAACTGTGAATTATGGTTTATCATTTCTCCTAATGTGTATTCATTTTATCTAAACTTCATTAAATTTCATATTTGCTGTATTCTTACAAACATATACATTTCTTCTATATAATTTGGCATAACATATGCAGTTTTGCCATTTTTCCCATTATACATGTTTGCTCTTTTAACTAATAATCACATAAATTTTGACTGGAAAATTACATTGCATGATTCAAAGAAGTACAAATAACAGTTTTGTTTGCATATTGGTACAGGAAATGTGAATTAAATAATTTCCATTTAATGAATCTATTTCCCTAAACATTAGGCAGATGGGAAAAAGTATGAATTATTTTCAGCTTGGATTATCATGTTTACAAATGCCTTCTGATATTTACCATATTGATATGAGCACTATGAGCTTCATTATGAGGTGATAGTTATGAGCCTTCATTGGTGTATCCTTCATTCATTACTTATTATATTAGTATCCAGCTTTTCCTCTAGCTATCTTAATATGGCATACCTGGAAACAGACTTTATTTGATTCTTACAACAACCCTGTTGAGTTGAGAAAAAGTGATTTGCTCACAGTCACATAAGACTCTGTGGTTGAATGGATATCTTGTATCTTTAAATTCCAGTCTAACATCAAATATAACCATACTGTGGTGGTGCAGTGGTTAGAATGCAGTATTGCAGGATAATTCTTCTGACTGCCAGAAGTTCAGTTCTCACAGGTTCAAAGTTAACCTTCCATCCTTCCAAGGTCAGTAAAATGAATCAGATTGTTGAGGGAAATATGCTGATTCTGTAAACCACTTAGAGAGGCTGCAAAGCACTGTGAAGTCTAAATGCCATTGTTATTCTTCACACAACATTGTACATCAATATTGTACAAGCAACTACAAATGAGAGAATATTGAATATAGAGGGATATGGACTACTACTTGGGCTACATCAAACTATTGTATTTTGGACAATCTCTACTCCTTTTAAAAGACTGTTCTAAAAAAAATCAACTGATTATCGTCTAGAAGAGTTTATGAAGTATGAAATTATATATTCATAACTTGATTTGATTTTTCTATTTTGCTTCTCTCATGTCACATTCACAGTAGACCTTCTTCACTTTGAAATTATAGAGTTCTTTCAGCATGCAACTGCCATGTAATAATCCTTTTACACTGTATTACAATTGCAAATTAAAGCTATCTTTAATTTAAAGGTACCCCTACCCCCATTTTCATTATATAATGGCTGTCACATCATAAATTATGTGGGTGTATAATTCTCTTGGGTACTAGACCTGAAACATTGGATGAAATGAAAGATACAAAGCCTGGATTTTGACATGAGAATAAATCAATAACATACTGCATAAATATTGAGACATTGAGCATAAAACAGTTCATGTGAAAATGCAACATATTTAATTCCCTTAATTTTTATTAAATCCGCACACATACTCCTGCTTTTTTACCCAAGGGCACAGTAAGCTATGTGTATAAATGTGCTCAGTAGGAGAGCAACTTGTTTTTTATAAATTCCTCAAATTGGATTTCTGTTTTATATTAAATTCAAGATAATATATTTGTTCACAAAATGTCTTTCCCTTTTGGGGGCCAGACTCTATGTTATGACAAAAATTGGCTTATGCTTTAAAAAGGCACTCTATCTTGTGTTTTCTCTTACATTACCAAAGGGGCTTTATGGCCACAGGGTAACCTTAATATCACTGGCCACATATTTTGTTTCCACTCAACCTATTTATCCATCATCAATCCACCTGCTAAGGATCTACTGTCATATGGAAAAACTCAGTGCATATTTATCTATGTATACTATGTCATGACTGCAGTTCCTCTGATGCTTTCATTCTCAATTGTAGGGTATTGATAGGGTGTGACCCCCAGATGCATCCAATGCATGAGAGAATTACTTCATTGCAGAGACATGGGAGCATAGGAAGGCTGATTTTAGTGATATTCCTGCTAATTTAGTGTAATGAAGAGAAGGATTGAGGAGTGGTGCTGGTAAGATACCAGCCTTCCAGTTCTTGAGGGACCGTCACAGAGGGGATGACATATTCTCCAAGCTCCAGAGAATTGGAGGAGAAGGCAAAAGATCATTAAAGAAAGATCCAACCTAGAACTAAGAAATTTCAGTGATAATTTAGAATAATCAGTGGAACACCTGGCCCCCAGAAGGTGCTCCATGACTGGAGGTCTCCAAGAACGGACCGGACAGCTATTTGTCCAGAATGGTATAAGGTCTCCTACTCAAGCAGGGGATTGGGCTAGAAGTCCTCCAAGGTTGCTTCCAATTTATCATTCTATTTTCTATGTCATACAAATAAAGGTTTGAGCATCATCTTAGATAATCTTTTGCTGATATGTATTGGCTTGAAAAGTTAAACAAGGAAAATGGCTTTTGCTGCAGCTGGTATAAATAGTAGCAGTGGTGCCTTGTTATTTTGTGGATATAAAGTCAACATTAAAATTAACTCTAAAATCCATAACTAAATTTTGGGGAGTAATCATTCCCACAAATGGCTTCATTTTGGTCATTTTTGTGTCCTTGTGCAATTCTGCTTAATTACTTTTTCTGTTCCTACAAACATATTTATTTTTCTCTTTGCAAGGCAATCACTTTAAAATCTCTTTCTTCCTGTTTCTGCATATCTGTGATTAAGAAATATTGGTTTTACATATCTGGAAGGTGGCAGGTTTGGGAAAACTGGTATATACTTTACGTTTACAAGACTGCAAGAAAGCATCACTTCAACTGATATGGGATATTGCCACTAGGAGAGAAAAATACTACTATTTTGGACAGATTGTTTGTTCTCATCTAGCTTGGAAGTAAATACTATTAAATTTCCCATTTTTTTCTACTCAACAACTGAGTTCTATTCTTTCAATCAACACCATGCTAATGCAAGCAGGGGGTAATCATTTGTAGCAGCATTTGAACAACTATATTTTAGCCTTATTTGTTTTGTGAGTTCAGCCTGTTCAGTTTACAGAGTGTTTGCATGAACCTGCAAAAAGGGGTTAAGCCAGTAAACAAGTCAGTCAAACATGGGTAGCCATGTCATGCAAACACAACCTGAGCATTACCCATTTCACTTGGCTATGACTTAATTGCTTTTAATTAGGTTTTCCCAAGAAGACTGTTTTGCCTTTCTGACACAAAGCAAGGTCATTTGTGTGTCATTATTGTTTTCCTCCAGGCTGTGAGGCATCGGTTTTGGGTTCATTTGCCAGGTATGTAGGGAGACCAACAATGGGAGGCATTTTGTAGCAGATATTTCTTGAGGAAGGAAAGCAGGTGGCACATCATTATATCTGTCTCTGACATCCAGGTGTTCAGTAGGTGAACTTTGACATCAATCTCTTTATATTCTGCTCCTCTGTCCTGCTCTTTCCTTTTGTCATTTGAACCTTAAAAGACCGAGATATCAGCCTCTGCTGCTTAGACAGGATGGTTGTTATCATCCCTGGAAACTCATTAAAAAATAAAATCAGTTTCAATGAGTAATTTGTTTCCCTACGAGTGCTATTTTAAAAACTATGCCATTCAAAGTCTTTTGAATGATGAAGTCCAATTATTTAAATCTCTTGGGGACTAAGTGCTTTTGACAGTACTGTTT
Organism: Boaedon fuliginosus; assembly: GCA_027560395.1. Lineage (NCBI taxonomy): Eukaryota > Metazoa > Chordata > Lepidosauria > Squamata > Lamprophiidae > Boaedon > Boaedon fuliginosus. The sequence goes on along the minus strand of JANHGC010001307.1, from coordinate 155,176 downwards.
TGAGTGACAGGATCCCTGGAAGGAAGTACTTGATATTCACATCCATGTGAATGCCACCAATCCAGGTTGTTGATCATTATTGGTCAAATGGATAAGCAAGCTAAATGTGTCTCTCTTAGGGTATTGGTTAAATGTTGGATTTACACCAGAGAGATCCACTACCAGTTTTCAGTCTAGACTCAACCAGGGATCCCTCAGAACTTGAAGAACTTTTGTTCTAATAATAATTTAAAAATACTAGTCAAAGTGCTAACCGTGTCTACAGAATACCCTTGTCTTTAAGTTGTTTGACATTAGGGTAGCCAGGTTCAAAATGAAAAAAGTTAAACCCATCCATTTTAGCAATGTCAAACATCTCATAAGATCTGAACAAAAGATCTTGAAAATAGCTTTAATAATGCATGATAATTTATATGTGGTGAAGGAAGAGATTCAGAAGTTGAGGTAATAGACAAACATTCAATCCAATCTGGGTCGGTCACCAGGACCAGAAGTTTAGTCTTCAGAACTTTCATACTCATGCTGGAGCCCATCCTTGGGGAACTTCTCATTATTAGAACATAGAGAGAGGTCCTCTGATGATGGGCTCCAGCATGAGTCCTGGGTATTTGCCTTCATTCATGAGATAAATGTTAATTTTGTACATATTTTACAAGTCTAGAGCATATGTTGCCACCCATTAGATTTCTATGGATTTTCAGCATTAGATGGCAGGAAGATAATAACATGAAATTCAATTGTTTTAATTATTTAATATGTTAACAAGGACACCTTGAAGATGGTCCAAATTAACTCATTAGATGAAGACTGCATGGTTGGTTGCTGAATTTAATAAAAGGAATAAATCATTGAGATCATATCTGGGCTTTTCCTGCAGTTTCCCAGAATACTTCTTGTTCTAATGGGTTACCAATAGAGGATAGCACATGTTTATTCAGCCAATGGAAGCTTAAAGAACTGAGTGGTCCAATTGATCTGTATGTTCAGGATATAAATTATTAATATAATTTGGAAGCCACCTTGGTACTTTTACAAAATTTATAGTATAGAAGTTAAAATTGGCTTCATTCAGAAAAAGCTAAACTGGTATGTTTGTATGAATGTATGTATGTATTTACAGCATTTACATGGCTGCTTACTTCATATAATGACTCTTGAATCATGAGAAAATATGGTTTATTTCTTTATGTCTATTGATGACTTATTTTCCAGGGATCTTCCATATGTTTCACCTATGGATAGTATGAACAAAGACAAATATTATAAAATGAATTCAAGAAAATCAAATCTAAACTCCCTTTTTACCACCTTGTAATTGCTTATTTCAGGGTAGAATCGGGGGACTGGATGGAGCTGAGTATTTACTGGCCAGATACCCTTCTGAACACCACATGAGTTCACAACAGATATTTTTTTTCTTTGCTCCCTAGGAGAGAATTTGCTGTTACCTAGATTGAATTTTCAACCTTCTGAGCGGGAGGCAAGCATCTTCACTACTAGGCAAGCATCCCACCGCTTGAGAAAACCAAACAAAGTTACATTTTTTTTATATAAAAAGTTTTTATCGTTTAAAAGAGGTAAAAAAGAACATTAAGAACAATACACAACATAGATTACACATATACAACACAATCATAAAACTACAAACTATTATTTACATCAATATATGCAGCTATGGTGTTTCAACTTCGATGTATATCAGTACAAATACACTTCTAAATAATATCCTATCTAACTTATATAACTTAAATCTATTACATTCCATCACCCTCTTCTTTCTAGTCTTAACTTTCTTTTATTTATTCCTAACCAGTTATACGATTTATTCCAACATTCATAAAATATTGATTCCCCTTTATTTAGAATTTTCATCTAAGTCGATCTAATACCAAACCACTTGAGAAAACCAAACGTAAGTTACATTGAAACTGTGTCCAAGCTAAATCCAAGATGCCCTGAATATAGAGTACCAATTTTGCATGCATAAAGTGCCAGATTTTGTTCTTGCCCAGGTAAAAATAGAAGCATCAGTTGAGGCATAACTTGTCTGAAACCACAGAGGCTCTGGATTGCCAACTTCAACTATGGGAGTTCTATGTTTCCGTAATCTAACAGTACACATTTTTATATCCTAATGCAGAATATCTTTATCAGAGAAATCCTATCTTTCCCAAAGTTCAAAATTAGTAATTCCATTCAGAATAAGGAGAGTTTATCTACTTTATTAAAAAAAAAAAAAGCCATTAGCTTTTTACATTCTGGTACAAAGTTGGAAATTGTCCACATATGGTTTTAGTTTTTAAATGAAATGTAGGTATTTCTAAGAATAGTTTTTCCTTAAAACATTTTAAAGATGTTTAATATTCTGTTTTAATAATATTACCTTTACCAGTAATGCACCTATGTCATAACAAGTTTCAAAATTATATACCAGAGAATTCCACAAGCTTCCTTTTTGTTGTTGCTTTTAGAATTCTGATAAATGGTTGCTCTATTTAAATATTTATGAGGTATATTCCCTCATAAACATTCTAAATAGGAAAAACATTCAGAAAATAGCTTCTCCACAACAAAATATTTTGTAGTTAATGTGCAAGAATAAATGAAATTTTTTTTTTGACTAAACTGGATGTTAGTCTCTGGGTGTAAGAACAGAGAATGTAACCATCTATAAACTGTACAACCATGCTTACTCATGCTCTACCTGTAGATGTATAAACAAACAAACATTAGAAAATGTATTTAATAAAATCAAACCTAAGTAAGTACTATGTTTTTGAAATTTATTTTTCAAATAAGCCACCCATTCTCCACCAACATGTTATCGTTAAAAATATAGAAAATAACATGAGCCCAAGTGGATATTTATTCTTGGAAACTCTCCATACCTAATTTGAGATAATTGTAGATTGCAATGATTTAAAAATTTGCACCAAGAGATAAACAGATGCATAGCCCATGCAAATTAACAACAATAAAAAAGATTTTGAATAATTCTGTCAATTAGTACTTTTCAAAATAAAAATCAAGAGGTGTGAGCAAGTGACATATTTCACCTGGTGCTTAACATTTTTAATGCTGCTCTTGTTGTTAAAGACACATACTAAGTTCACATGCTAAACACATATTAAAAAAACCCCTCTGGCATTTGTTTACTGAAGTGAGTTTACCCTGAATTTTATTAATATGAACTAAAATAGGAACTAGAAAATCATGAGAGTCAAGCAGCAGAAATAGTAAACTTTCACGATGTCCACAAAATTAATAATTCAGAAGATCAGAAAACAAAGTGCTATTTGTATATACAGGTAGTGATCAACCATTTGTTAACCAACTGATGGTGCTTGGTAACTAGCATGTGTTCATAATATTTGCAGTGATTGCCATTTTCAGCCTTCCCACATAGTTTCCAACAAGAAAGTCAATGAGGGAAGCTGTATTCATTTAACACTTGCATGATTCACTTAACAACGGCTGTGATTCTTTTTAACAGTAACAAAAAGGTCATAAAATACTTAAAAACCAACTTGCTAAACAGTGGAAATTCTGGTCCAAATTGTAGTCGTAACTTGAGAACTATCTGTATTTTATTGTTAGAATATTAGCAAATCTTTATTTCTATAAATATATCTATAGTTTTCCAGTAGGTTTTTATCTGTCTATCTCACACATTTTTTTTTAAAGATTTTTATTGAGTTTTACATAAAGAACAATATAATAAAAATAATTGATATATTGTCGATCCATTCCAGGTATTCAGGCTTGTATACTTTCCCCAACATGTGTTGTACTAATTTTATTACATATGTAAAATATAGAATAGCCTCATTTTCCCTTCTCTTCCCATCATTCCCCAGCTATTATTCATATAGATATAAAAGTGTTAAAAAAGAAAGTTAATATATATATTTCATCATATCTATTTAAAAAAATCCAAAAACAGAGAGGGATAAAAATAGAAAGCAAACAATTCTGGGTAAACTAAAACATATGTATCTATTTTAATAAAAAAAAGAAGAAGAAGAAGATTACTTTATAAAAATATTATCACTCTATCCTTCATCTCTCTTTTTTTTCTTTAAAAGATCCACTCCCTTATACCCCCCCCTTCATCCTCTCTATCTGTCCCTTCATTTCTTCTTCTCTTCTTTTGATCTAATCTTTTTCCCAGTTTAACATCCCGGTCTTCCTGTTCTTTTTCTATCTTATAATCTTTAAATTCATTCTATGTGTTAGAAACCCCATGTTTTGTATCATTTTTACTTTTTTAAAAATATTTCCGTATACTCCCTTCCCCCCACACTCTTTCCCCGCCATCTTCCTTGTCTTTGTCTTTTCTTTCCTCTCGTCTCCTCCGTGCTTCCATTTATAATCGCTTGCTCTCTGTCCATGATTTAAGTCCAATGTCTCTTTTGTATCAGGTCTTTCTGCATCTTGCTCCTCTCCAGACCCCGCTTGTTGTTCTCGTTCCAATCCCGGTTTTATTTTCTTATACAGCTCTTTCATTGTTTTTTTCCAGGACTCCACGTCATTTTCCAGGTCCGTTCTAAGTTCCGTCAACCAAGCGTCCATTTTATCCATTGTCACCTCCACCTTCTCTGATATTTTTTTAAGCTTTTTTCTAATTTCTTGTATTTCCTCCACCATGGCTGTAGTAGGGGGGGTAGGTCTCTTCACAAGGGAACAAAGGGAACAAATCACCACTCTATCGTCCAACTCCGAGGGTGTAATATCGGGGGTGGAGCTTTATCTAGCCAGGCTGTTTCCTTTCGGTTTCGCCTCGCGCTTTGAGTAGCTCAGCCACCAGTCTTTCTACCCCGTATTCTCCGTAAAATTATGAAAATATTCAGTCCGATATCCCCTTATGCCCGTCCTACCAGTCCGGATCTTCACTTTTTCTCCTCCTCTCCTCCTGCGCTCGTTTCTCCAGGGGGGGTTCCGGCTAAATAGCTGCCATTGCAGCCGTCCTAGCCGGCCCTAGCAGGAGCTCCCGGGAGGTGGGGAGGGGATCGGCATTTCCCCTCAACCCTTCCTCCCACGCTCCTTTACTTCGCCTACCCTTCAAGTAGGCTTAGACCCTCTTCTGGGTCCTCAGGCCGGTAGTCCTGGGGCAGCGGCCACGGAGCTCGTGGTCGCTGCGTCCAGTAGCGCCGGAAGTGCCCCCGAAAGTCGAACTGAAGTAACTTCTTGATGATATTATGATAACAGTCAAAACTGCAGAAACTCTAAAATAGGACTACTTTTCCTGTGGTTTTACCCCCATTTCCCATGTAGATCAGCTGAAAGAAGATTTGAAGAACTCTCATTTCAAAAGCAAAGGGCAATTTTGTTAAGATTCTTATATTCACTATTTTAAGATAATGGAAACATGAAATAATGCTAATTGGTAGCACTGATATGATGCGATATTCTTGGGGATTTATTGTATATATAAGAATATGTACATGTAGTAAGGCTAAGATATTGATATCCTATCACATATGTGCATTTTCTCTAACTTCTGCTGTGCAGTTTCTAACACATTGCAAAAACTGGGTAGGAGTTTGTAATAGATTTGTCAGCGAGTGTGGCAGTGGTGATATCCCTCTGAAACAGCGACTGATATACAATCATAGTATGCAAAAGGAGCAGAATTTTCCCTCCAAAGTATTATTATTTCCGTTATTGAGAATCATTGAAGCTTGCTGTGAATGAAGGCAGAAACACTGATCTAAAGGAAATACAATTTCTTTAACTAACATTTTCAAATTAATAAATTAAATTAAAAAGAAACAAATGCTTGCTACCAGGGAGATTAATCAAACCCATAAATATTATTTAATCTTATTTATTAAATCCAATTATTTTCCAACATTTTTCTATCAAACATAGGGTTATCTCCATGTTTCCAGCTCCCATTGGTTTTGTATGTTTTCTGACATCTTGAAGTTAAACAATTTTCAATCCTGGCTTTTCTATAAAAAAAGACGTTGAGGCTCTAGAAAGAGTATAGAGAAGAGCAACAAAGATGATTAAGGGATTGAAGCCTAAATCATATGAAGAACAGTTACAGCAGTGTTTCCCAACCTTTTTTGTGCCATGCCCCACCTTGGCCTTTCTAAAATTCTTATGCCCCCTCTATGTTAGA
>JANHGC010001307.1:128014-138288 GCA_027560395.1 Boaedon fuliginosus | reverse complement strand
CAATTATTTCCTCCCAACACAGCAGTGTAAAAAGCTTTAAACAACCCTTCCCCTTTAAGAAAGTCAGCAAAGAAAAACCTCAGGGAGAAAAAGACAGTAAATCTAGCATACTGCAAAGAATGTAATAGGAGAGGCAGTTTCTAAACAACACCAGAATGCTTCCTTCCTGCCTTTCTTACAGGATTATCCCTGTAAAGTGGAAAAAAACAAAAGGAAATTTCTTCTAACAACCGATTCTCCGAACCGCTTAGAAAGTTAACAACCAGTTCTAGAGAAGTGTTGTGAACCAGTAAAAACCCACCCCTGATCTGTACCGCTTAATACTCTACCATTCCTTTCTTTCCTATGTTGTTCTTTCCCAAACTGTACTTCCAGCTGCACTGAGGCAGATCAAATGTACCTCAAATGTATCATTCTATATGATTCTTATGTTTACATAATATTCTCAGACTGATAGAGATTGCTTGTTTTATCAACAATACCATAAGTGGATGCTTTAATACATTCTTTAAATAGGATAACCATATCTTTGTGTGTTTTTCTTAGTAAGTTAATCATCCTGTTCCTCTATATGAATAATGTCAATAATTGCCTTTAAGAATGCCACAAATAAAGATTTTTTAAAATTGAATATGTGGAAATTGTAGGTTTTTCTCATGGAACCAAAATTATCCTTCCCATAAATCCCAATTTTCTCTAGTTTGGTGCCCTCCAGGTATCTTGGATTATCTCCAACATTTTTGGGGGAAGATAGCTGCACATCTGGTAGATATGGATTTAGGACAGATGTAATAAACCAGTGTTTCTCAACCTTGGCAATTTTAAGATAGGTGGACTTCAACTCCTAGAATTCCCCCCTAGAATTCTGGGAGTTGAATTGCCCATCTTAAAGCTGCCAAGGCTGAGAAACATCGTAATAAACCATTCCTCCAAATACATTCCTAAACTTAAAAAAAACCCAAAACCCTTCCACATCCCCAAAAGTGCCATTTTGTAGATGTCATTTGGCCAATAGACTGAGAAATTGGCTAATCATCTAACATCCTCTAAGCAGAATTTTTACCAGTGGGGGGTTCTGTAGGAATTTTTCCTGCCCTCAATTAGTTTTGCTTAAGGTGTATTTTATATATCAAATTACTGCATAACTAACATGTTTTCCAATAATCTCCTGCAAAAACCATTCTTACTAGGCTGCAATCTCAAATCAATCCATTTTGTCCCTTTTTTGCAAACTGCTGTCCCAAAATTACTATACTTTTCATCTGTTAATGTGTGTAGGAAGAAAGCAGCAACTGCCACCTATCAATGTAAGTAAATTAGAAATGGCTCACCTAAGGCATACACACAGGGGGAAAATGTATTTAAGAAACACTTGCCTCCCTCAACTGGAAAATGACAGCCATTCTAATAAAATGCTTCTATTATTTACTTTGAACTAGTATCTATAGCTACAGCTTGAGTATTGTCAAATCATTTCCATAATCTTGTTATAGGGCAGGCAATAAAAGGAAAAGCACTTGAATGAATGAAATGGTCTAACAGCACCTGACACGTTTAATGGTATGACACTGATATGTAGATATCCTATTTCTCCTGTCAAAACAGAACTGTTTTCTTTGAATTCAACAGATACAGGCTGTCTTTGAACTCAAGTATCATTCCTGGTATAAGACTCTTGAAGAAGAGTAGGTTTTTTTTTTCCCAATTTAATCATGACAACTGATGCTTTTACGACTTAGGAAAACAGTTATCGTAGTTGTCTCTGGCCACAGTTCAGGCAGTTGCAAAAAACATCACCTATAATTTGAAACATTTGCAGGTCTTGGGGGTGGGATGGCCCAGATGCTGGGCAACATTGTAGTTCAAAACACGCTTGTACCTAGCTTGAAGATTGTTCCCTGTAAACAGGAGGAGCTTGCATATTGCTTTATTTGAGTCTCATAAAACTTTCTTCAATACCTCCCAACAAACATTAACTTTCCCAAATTATGTGAAATCCTTAAGGCAGGAGAAATATTTGATTGAGAACACCTTAAACCAGGAGTCTCCAACCCCCGGTCCATGATCCGGTGCCGGTCCATAGCCCATTCTCATTTGTAAAACCATAGCCCAGTTTCATTTGTAAAACCTCCCGTTTTCCGCCACGGCCGCCTCTGCCAGTCCACCAAGACAGAAAGGTTGGAAACCTTTAACCACATCCTGAATAGCATTGCTTTTGTACTCCACAGATATAGGGGCAGGTTACAGGGAGTTGCATCTTATCAGAAGTGGATGTGCTAAATGAAAGACACATTCCAGTTTTCAGAACCAATAAGAAAATATTTTTCAGCTCTTGATTTGCTAAAGTTGGAATACTATTTATATTTATACTCTACATCTCAAAAACAAAGCTGCACAAAATGGTGAATCAGGGTGTGACCCAACTTACAGTATGTTTGAATTTTTGTTGAAAGACATACATTAGGGTTAGACACAATCATATAACTATATGTATAGCTTTTTACAGTGCTACAATCTGAAGTTCATCCATTGATGTGGAATGCTGGGGAAAATATTTCACACAATATGTATGTAATTGGTGTGGAGGTGTCCCTCAACTTGGATAACTTTAAAAGAAGATTAGACAAATGCTTAAAGGATAAGGTTCTCACTGGCTATCAGCAACAAAGCTATATTGGTTCCAAGCTATGGAATTAATATTATGAATGAGAGGGTGCTACTGTTATCATCACATACTGTTACTGCTTGAGGGCTTCCTAGGGCAGGGGTCTCCAACCTTGGCAACTTTAAGACTTGCCTTGCTGGCTGAGGAATTCTGGGAGTTGAAGTCCACAAGTCTTAAAATTGCCAAGGTTGGAGACCGCTGTCCTAGGGCTCATGCTTTGCCAATCCAGGAGCAAAATTCTGGACTAGATCATCTTTTCATTGGATCTTGCACAGCTATTTATTATATTATAGTAAACCAAATGAGTGGGGAAAAAATCACTTTTTTTCTAAAAGGTAATTGTTTTAGAACTGGGCACAACTTCAAATATTGGGCTGGTAAACTAACAACTAATTACACATCAAACCGAGCCTTCAGTTTCCTTCCAGTGCAAAGTACCTAAATATGAAAAATGAAAATCTTTCTAATAAAGCCGGTAAAATGAGAAAGCTGGGTGGGGCATTCGTTATTCATTCTGCATGCAAAGGCTGTGAAAACACCCACAAAACATTCTTTCAGAAGAGAACATGGAGAACTGGCGAGGAAACAAGAGTGTAATTGAGAAGATTTGTGGGCTATTCAGCCCCCTAATTATTGGCAACATCTTTGCATTTTTATAGCGTGCCTCTCATAACACAGCCTTGCCCGAAACAAAATGCCATATAATGGCAAAGGAGGTTTGAAAAGAAAATTGTTCTGCATCCTGTCGATGGATGTGCTTCTCTCCTCCTGCTCTCAACCACAACCTACTGTGGAATTTTTAACAGGCATATTAAGCTGAATAGTGCAACCTGCTGCTATCTCATCTTGTAACATATTAAAATTTAATTGATCAAGATGAAAGGGGAGAGTGTCTCATTTCATTTTCCATCTTGAACCTGAAGACAGTTGTGGCATTATTCATATGGCCTCTCTGAGGATAATATTGAAGGAGAAGGGTGCTGCCAAGCTTTGGATATATGGGGACCATACAGTGCCTTTGAAGAATTACAGAATCACTTCAATAAGATGCTGCAAGATTTCCAATAACAGATGCCTTGCTGCTACCATTAAACAAACATGAGAGGCTGGTTGTGAATTAATGATAAGAAGAGATCCTGATTCTCTGGATGCGGGGAGGGAAGCGTGGAAAGATTAAGTGGGCAGTGCCAGTGGGGGAAATTAACTAATAGTGTCAACTGCCCCCCCAATCATATACTGAAGTCATCCCACCCTTAAAGAAAAAGGTCAGAATGATGATCAGCTTCTCAAATATCAGTCAAATTTTTTGAAGGTTAGGCTGTACGTTGAAACTCTGGCAGTATGAATTAAATCACATTTGTGTGTATATTTGAAGCTTAGCTATGCTATTGTTTTTTTCATGAAGCCAAATGTCCTTCTGTCCTCAAATGACATTTGACCTGCTGTTTTTGCCAATTCCAACAGTAATTCAAGCTTAAAAAATAATTCCACCCTTTGGGGAGGCCAGCTGACCTCATAAACCCAAAAGTTGCCTTTTGCTTTGATAGCCAGATCTATTGACATGCATCAAACCCTTTCATTACTTCTACAGTTGTATCAACTACTACTGTATTCCTTTCTAGTTCTATGTTTAGCAAGTGACTAAATTCTCTAATTTTCTTCTCTTAAAGAGAATGGATTCATTAATCAGCAAGAATTTGGGCCAGGGAAAAACAATTGAGTTAAAATCAGATTATTCAATAAATTTCCCCCCTAAAATATCATTATAGCCAAAGGTTTAGTGCTATAATTATACATTGCAGGAAGTAATGAAAATTTCATTATTAGGCAGCGCTTTTCTTAATAGACTTGTATATTAAGTATGTTACAGGGGGAATAAAGAAAGATAGCATATTTCAATAATTTTGATCTGAATATATAGAAAAGTAAAAACCTGTGGAAGGTTTTCCATTATGAAACTGTCCATGATGCATCAATATATAATAAAGGTAAAGGTGAAGGTTTCACCTGTCTAGTCATTTCTGATTCTGGGGGGTGGTGCTCATCTCTTGTGCTGTGGCCATATGGCTAGCATGACTATATACCAAGGCACCGGACACCAAAGCACATGGAATGCTGTTACCTTCCCATGAAAGTGGCACCTATTTATCCTCTTGTGTTTTCATGTTTTTGAATGAAAGGTGAGCAGGAGCTGGGGCAAAGAACAGAAGCTTACCATTACTTGCCACTTCTCCAGTCTGAGACATCATGCAGTGCATACATCTTGAACCTGGCCTGTCAGCTTTCCAGCTGATAAACTCAGCATCTTTAACTGCTTTCTCATCGCACTTCAATATATATATATATGGCAATTCCAAAGGTTCTTTTTCAAAAGGCAATTGGATTTTCTTTGTTTTTCCTTGAAGACATTTAGCTTTTTATCCAAGAAGCTTCATGAGAACTGAAGAAGCGTCTTGGATGAGAAGTGAATCGTCTTCAAATGTTTTTTGCGAAAAAGCACCTTTGGGACAACCATAACTTTGATGATGGAGAACCTCTACAGACATAATAATGGCAGGCTAAATGAAGACATTATTACATTAATTTACACTTCATTGTCTATGTTATGTGTTACAATTTCCATTTGGTCTTAGGACAATTAGAGAATGCAGAAGATGCAGTAATGGAAGACTCATACCATTTGTGTTACAGAGTCTGTTCTGAACTTCTAAGGCAGCCTACAATTTATCTGGAGTAAATCCTGTCTTACCACTAGTGAGAAAATAAGATTGGATGAAGAATGGGAATGAATTCCAATTACTTTACACAACTTTCATGCAGTTCTATGGAACCCATTTGAGATTCCCAGAGAAAAAACATCTTTAGGGGAAAAATAAGAGGAAAAATTTCTGCAGTTTAAATACCATTTTACTATATTTTGGGGGATTCATAAATTATAAAAAATAATTCAAAATTAAGAATGGTGTCCATACAACAGACAATTTAAGGAATGGATGAAAATTAAAATGACAATAAGAACAATTCTGAGTTCTAAGTTCTAAAATACTGATTCTTCAAGAAATGGAATTTTTTGTTTCAAAAACAACAGGCAAGCAGGTAGGCAAGTAGACAAGCAGACAGGCAGACGAATATAAAAGTATTATTGCAGTTTAAAAGGCATTCCTTGGTCACACCAGCCATTTAAAGAAAAGATACTCAAAGAAGCTTGAATTTCTCCAATGTTATCAGACTCTTCAAACTCATATCTGAAAATGGACCAAGAAAACAAAATGTGCATCCTAAAAAATAGAAACAAATAAATTGAAAATATATCAACAGATAGGCATGCATAGATAGCAGTACATAACAGAAGCTAAAAATGATTGACATTCCATCTCATCTTCTGAAAGAATCCCATGGCACATAGAACAGAACATAATGAACTTTGTCAGTTTTCAACTCTCCTACCTTTCCCTATACACACAACATCAACAGAAAAACTCTTAGAATGGAAACATGGGCAAATTCATGTGTCAATATTGATTAATTAATTATACATCACAGGATGCAAAAATATGAGAGTTCTCTGCTTTATTATGTAAGGAGACTCTGGTCTCATCCAGACTGGGAATTTTGGGAGTTGCGTTCCCAACATAACTGGGAATTGCCAGATTGGAGAGAAGACTATAGAAATATTATCTTTCATTTTGGCACTGGTACCCATAGGGACAATCATACAGAAAACCAACTATATTCAAATGAGAGATCTATTTGGAAAACTGATAACATATTGCTGTCCATTGATATGGAAAAAAGCCCCCACAATTTTCAGCAGTTTTCAGTTTTTGCACATGATAGGGGTATAGCTGTAGGTATACTGGAAATCTAACTAGCTTTACTAACTTCCCTTGTTCTAATAATACACTCATATATAATCACAAATGACTGTATATACTGATGCAGATGTATGTAATTATAAAGTATTTCAGGATTAGAGATTTCTGATTCTGAAGTCTTCCAAGCTTTCTTGTGCTTCTTTTATTTATGATTTTGTCAGGTGTTCATGGTTATGGTAAATGTTTATGGAGATTCTCAATCATCCAGGTCATGATTGTCCCCAAGGTACTTTTTTCAAAATACAACTGAACTTTCTTTGTTTTTGCTTAAAGACATTTTGCTTCTCATCCAAGAAAAACTGAAGAAGCTTCTTGGGTGAGAAGTGAAACATTTTCAAGTGAAAATAAAGAAAGTCCAATTGCCTTTTGAAAAAAAGCACCTTTTGAAATGGTAAATGTTGGAAATGCAACATTTGTTATTGTTACCCAAGGAGCTCTTTTCATTTTCATTTTGATTTATATATTTATTAATCCAATTTATTTTCAAGGAAGAGTTTAGTACCACTGGTTCTATTTGGCTTCACTGGCTTTATTTCTATCAATATGGTTGATACTGTGCAGTAGATAGCAATTACAATCTAGTTTAGGACAGCAGCAAGTTTCCAAAGGATAGCTGTGTTATTCTTTGGAGCAAAACCAAATTATCTCTTTTGCTGCAAGGCAAGATTGTGCTAAGCTACATAATGCAAAATTCTCTCTCTCTCTCTCTCTTGTATTTGTGTGTACATACACATAGACATTAGAAAACATCCTCCTGGATATATATAGTAAAAGAAAAAAATGGGTAAATGTTGTGAATTAATGTTATATTAGCAGCACATTCATCCTTTAGAGAGCTTGTTGTCCCCTAAAACAAGCATATAAGATCATTTTGTTTAAGAAAGAGAGAAAAGGGAATATGTCTAATGCTATCCAGCAAGCTATGATGCTTAGTAAAATTTGGACTTGAAACACCTTAAAACTAATCTGATACTTAGATCTGTTATGACATTTTATCCTTCCATTGCAGTCTCAAGGTTGACTCATTACTAAAATTTAATATGGCCCATTCTATAATTTATGCTTACCTGCAGGTGTTCATATTTATCCATTGAACCCAATAGGCACAGACCAGCCTAAATTAATCATTACTTCATTCTATTGAAATCAATTGGATTTAACTTATTCATGACCAGGTCACATTCCATTGCTTCCCATTGTCTTGATACAAAAGGCATCTTTTGCTGAACTGTGTCATTTTCCTCTTCCCCTTTAATCTGACAACAATATTTATTTATTTAGTTATTTTACTGTAGTCATCCACTCAACAAAGGACTTAGGATGGCATACAATTAAACCATCACTAAGAAATCATAATACAATAAATAAAATGAACTCATTATGTCAGAGGTAATCTAACAATTGAAATATTCAATTGAAACAGGCTTATGGATCATCCTGAATCAATACTTGGGAGAGAAACCAGCTCTTCAAGGCCTTTTGAAAGGCAGGCAGATCATGGATATCTGAATCATGGGGTGGGGAATACTGTACCATAAGGCAGGTACTGTTTATGGGTCCTATAACATGACATTGTTATCAATACTGTGCCAAGACTTAAGAGCGTAGATATAAATATATTTGTGGATCAGATAATCTATTTCCTCCACAGACCCTGAAGTATCTCCAAAAGCCAAGGTTAAGAACAATAAGAATTTATTCAACTGTCAGTTCTAGGAACAATTTCTTGTGAAGGGGAAAGATCACTGCCTCCTTAAATGCAGCTGAAACAATCCTTTTGACATGATCTGTACAGATGGAATCCATCTCAGAGAAGATCCAAGAGATTTTTTTTTACCTACAGATGCTTTGAAGAAACTTCATAGCAGACTTTCAAATGATCTTTCTAAGAGGAAATTGATTTTCTTAAACAACTCTACCAGATAGAAATCTGAAGATATAATAAGAAAAAAAAACAATTTTGCCCAGAGCAATCCTTAATAAAGGCTCTTATCCATATTCAGTTGGTTTCCTGTTAGATTCTTCTGGAGATGTTTACTAAGTTTCTAATGCATTCTGTAGCACTGGGATTTCTTGATGCTATCCTATCCGAATGCTAAACTCTGAACCTGCTCTTTATGAGATTAAAAGAGAGAACATGCCACACACACACACACACACACAAAAAATCCCAGCAAGGAGATCATGTCAAACGTGTTGCACCTATAAAAGAAACCCAAACTTTTTTTAAAGGCTGGAAAGATACATCTTATTTAGCCGATGGGTTTAATGTACTCATATCTAGATTGGGATGAAGATACCATCCAGTTTATTTTATGTAATGCCAATTTTAAAATAATGCATCTTAGTTGTATATAAGCAACTCTCACTCAGCATCAGAGTGTAAAATAGGAGGATTAAATGGCTGTTGATAGAAAATATGTGTGCCTTGCAATCTCCCTCTTAAGTATTTTCAGGAAATGGTCCTTTGAGAAGTTGCTTTTTAAAAAAATCTTAGAAATAGCATTCAGATCATATGATATGGTGGTTGCCATAGTAACTACACATTTGCTAAGGGATAGCACTGTGTAAAATGTGCAAATTATCATCCACAGCAAGCGAATACCCTGCAGCTTTCTTTCTTTTTCTCAAAAAAAAAAAAAGAACTTTTCAATGGAGATGAACTTTTCAGTCCTAAAGATATTTATCTCCCGTCACATTTGTTACTGCCTCCCTCCTTTTCTCAAAATAGTCGTCCCTATATGGCTTAGAGGTTGCCAGACCAGCATGATAATTTATTCCTTCTCATTTAACCTGACCTGCGTATGGAAAATATAATATAGAAACCTTTTTCAAAATTCTTGCAGCCCATCCCATGGAATTTCAAGCTTTAAGATTGATAGTAGAGTCTTGTCAAATGCTTGTTGTCATCATTATGAAGGTCAGCAGTGGCTGTTATAATTAAATTGGTGGGGGAGTCTTCTGTTGAATCTCATACATAGAATGGCACTAATTTAATGACTCTAAAAGTCATTAAAAGTTTTTTTTAAAAATATTTAATCCAGTGTCCTTTTCCATCACATTTCAGAGAGAAGTACCCATAGGTGTAGCTGCGGTAGCTGAGGATCACCCAGATTTATGCAAGCTGATTTCTAAGCTTAAAAAAAACCCGATTAAGCCACTTGTTTTAGTTGCCTTAGGTGGCTATGGTATTTTATTTTATGAAATTTTGTAGTTTTTCAAGGATCTGTAGTTGTTTTCAAGGCATTTTTCACAGGAACATAAAATCCATGGTGCACAACTTTAAAGTATGATAATAATAGAATAACAGAGTTGGGGGGAGACTTTAGAGGACTTCTAGTCCAGAGGTCCCCAACCTTTTGGACCTCAGACACCACCAAATTCATAATTTAAAATCCCGGGGACCATCAATATGAAACTAGCACGCTGCTTGCTGAAGCGCCTGGACTCCCAGTGAAGGGATGGGGTCCTTCAGGGACTTGATTTGGTCGCCTGTTTCTACAACCTTAAACGGTCAGTTTGGACCAGTTTTCCACAGAAAACAGAACACTGGGATCTCTCATCTCTCTCTTTCTTTCTCTCTCTGTATCTCTCTCTTGCTCTCTCTCTCTCATCTCTCTCTATGTATCTCTCTCCCTCTCTCCTCCTCTCTCTTTGTATTTCTTTCTTTCTTTCTTTCTTTCTTTCTTTCTTTCTTTCTTTCTTTCTTTCTTTCTTTCTTTCTTTCTTTCTTT
>JANHGC010001307.1:112693-127914 GCA_027560395.1 Boaedon fuliginosus | reverse complement strand
GAGAAGCTGTAAGAACCAAATCTACAGCTGAAATCGCAACTAACATCTACAGCTATAATAGCCTAAATTGCAGCTAACATCCACAGCTGTATAGCCTGAAGATGATGAGTGGGATCTCATCGAAAGGGAATGGCACTTGAAGATGGAGAAATAGAATAAAGAAAAATAAAAAATAGATGAGCAAAGGAGTGGACGAAAGCCATCGGACAAAAAACAAGAAATGAGATGCAAGGTTAAAAATATATTTTACGAAGCAATGACACCTGCAAACAAGTGTTGGAGGAATAGGAGAGACACAAAAGCAGTCAAAAATAAAGAAAGTGGAAGTAAATTCTGATAAGAACCTACCATGGAAAAAAGCTTGGAGATTAAACAAAGACAAAGAGACTGGAAACAGAAATAGAAGAAAGAAACCTGGGAAGAAGAAGGGGAGAAAAAGAAAGACGACACTTACTAAAAGGCGATGACATGACGATGGCTAATGGTGGTCATATATAGGTTTGTGGAGGGGGCTGTTAGACAATTGTAACTGGAATGGAAGAATATTAACATAATGGTAAAATGGAGTTTTCTCTAATAAGGCAATGTTTTTATAAATATAGTGTTTTACTTAACAAAAAAATTGATTAAAGGTTTTTATTAATGGTGTTAGAATTATGGTGACTATTGATTATAAAAAAAATTAAGAAGAGATTTATATTGATGGGAATGATTACTAATGAGGATTAAAATATAATGAGTATATTTTAGAAAAAGAAAATTGTTGGTTTTGACAAGAAATAATAAGATAAAATTGATAACATAATATAGGGAAAGGGCTCTCATTTTATTTTTTTTAAAAAGGGAATAACTGATAATTGAATTAGCATAACCATAACAATTATAAATTATTATTGCTCTTCTTTATTTTCTTTGTTTGTTTGTGAGATTTTTCTGATGTATATATAAATCTATTTTAAAGAATCAACTGTATTTAATGGAACTGGGATTTTTTTCTTTTTTCTGTGAACAGATACAAGAAAACTATTTAAAGATGGTTTAGAAAAATGAATTTAATAATGAATTATATTAAGAAAAATGTATATCCTAAGTTTTAAAGGTGTGCCCAAACAGAATGGAAATAGTAATAGAAATTTTTAATTAATCATAATAATGGAGATTTTAATAAATGATTGAATTAATGTGATGAATTGGATTGAGGGGTGTAATTTGCTATACTTTTATGACATTGTGATAAATAGAAAAATGAAATCTATAATGAATTATTATAAATATAAGGTAATTACATAGTCTAGTTCTACTCTAAAGTGTTTTGCAAAAAAAAAATTGAGGAACTCCTAATTAATTTGGATAACACTATATACCAATATATATTAATATATTACAGAATTATATGGGAATAATGGAATTGTTTAAAAATAACTGAAATATGAGAAGGTAAAGGAAATGATTTGAAAATGAGAAATGTGATGAATTGAGATTTCTATTTGATCTGATTGTAACCCAAAGCACAAACTCTGCTCAGACATAAGATGTATTTTTATTTTTATTGAAAAAAATAATAACACTTGTAAAAAGAAAAAAAGAAAAGAAAATAATATTCATGTGATCTTTGGAATAGGTTTGAATGTCCTGTTCTGATAAATCAATGGAGAACTGTATTAAACAATGTAACATTAGTTCCATGCTTTTAAAACCAGGTTAATTCAAGAAAAGAATGGCTCTTACGCATTGTACTGGTATCAGACTTCTTTCCAAGACACAAAATTCCATTTCAGCTCTCTTAAAACTTTGTGCTGCATTCTTTAGCAACAGTAGCTGATAGGAATTTCGAAGACTCAACACAGATAGATAAATAACTTATGCAATGAAGAAAGAAATATCTAGGCAGGAGATCTGACAACTACAGAACATAGGAATCAGATTCTCTGTATTGGTCAGCTGAGGGATTTAAATTCTAGACCTTTTCTTCCTACCTTTTCAAAGCAATAGATCATTGACCTTTCTAAAAGATTATTGGGAACATCTGTTCCATGGTTGTATAATGATGGAACTGAAAATTGTAGCTTTCTGCCTTGCCAGCTACTACAGCTGGGCATCTGAAAAAATGCTTAGTTATAACCACTCTTTGGGTGGAGATTAAGATGAGCATGATTTTATAATCGGAAGAAGAAACATCAATAAATACTCTCTCAGCTCTATGCTTATGAAGTTACCTTAAAAGTCAAAAATAAAAAAGTGTCTGCTAGGTTTATACTGAAGTATTGAGATGTGCAGAAATGTGATATGTTACTTGTCAACATTTAATTAGCCTTTCTTTGACCAGGAGCAAGAACGAAGACAGTATAGTTAATTTTTTGGAGTTTTTCTGATTATAACAGTTGCCAAAAGTTCTTCTCCCAGTGCCCCAGAGTTTAGTCAAATAAAGTATACTTTAGAGAACAAACTTCAGAAAAGTTAATTAGATCCCCTTTTACAGCTCTATACATTGTGCATCAAATGGCCACTTATATTGGAAGTAGCTATCACAGCTCAGCATAATCCCCTGATTTAGCACATTATTTCATTCCAGGTCCATGGTATTTGATAGAGGCAATTCATACATTCACATTTGATTATGTATGATTAGAACTTTAAAGGCCATCGTATTGAACAAAATGGCAACATTGAAGCCTCAAAATGGCCTCAACCATTTTGGAACCGTGACACAAAAACTATTCTTTCCCCTTAAATGGCCCCATTAATTGACATATGTTAGTTGTGTACTTTTCCACTCTCTTGTATTTTTAAACTGAATTGTTCCTTTCCTACCCATAATGATGGTGACTTACCTTCATTGATATCTCACCTTCATATTTTTTCTCCCATCTTCTTCTCTTCCAATCTCTCTTTTGATTAGAAGTACTATTAAACCAAGCCTAACTATTGATGAAATACTGAGAATGTATTACTTGAGACAGTGTAGTATTGTAGTTGGACTAGGCTGGGAAAATTCAAATCCAGCTTCAGTCACTGATGGTCACTGAATGAATTTAAGCAATCGCTGTCCTGCTGACTAATCAACTATCCAGAATATATGTTATGGGGAAAACGGAAAATACTGCAGTATGTATACCACCTTGAGATCCTGGAGAAGTAGAATATAAATTTAATGCATCAATATATGGATCCATCTTATATTCCTGATAACTGTAGCAGAATCTATTGATGGATTTGTTTACGATATTTCCCTAGCCTGATTTTAATCAAGGTGCACATTTCATACCGTATCATATCAATTACTCATTTTTTTTAAAAAAAACTGGTTATACTGCTATACCAACTGGTAGAATTAGCCATGCAATTGATGTGTGAAAATATGCAACTCTCCTATATTTTCCTTTTGTCTATGCCCATATTATTCGTATAAGAAAAACCAATTTTTATAACCAATGCAAATAAACAATTTAGAGCTTCCTTAGTTTATTGCACAAATGCAGTAAAATATAAAGAGGAGAAAAAATCCAGACAATGTTTTGCCATGAATAACACTATAAAATGATGTTCATTTTCTCGGGCTGAGTACAAGTCACATGCACTTCTGCTGTTACATTTTGCTGTAGATACAGATAGTCACATCCTGGTTATTTGTAGCTTGTAAATCGATGAGCCACTTCTCAGTTAAGCAATCATTTGTATGAGAAAAAATATATTGATGTAAACATTGTGACTTATTCAACGGATTTGAACAGGAATTACTGAGATGTCTGATATTGATAATGTCACATTCAATAACTTTTTTTGTATCTTTCTAAGCTGAGCTTAGTTCAGAAAGAAAAACAACAGATCCATCTATTTTTTTAATCTTTGAATCAATTCTTTTCAGCAAAATTGAACTGTACTATAAGAAAATCTGCTGTTGATTTTAACTTTTCAGCAGCAATTTTAAAGATTCGAGAAGCAAGATCATGAAACTATTTTAAACACACATAGAGTACTTGTACACACGCACACCTATTAAAAACATATATACATTAAAATAAGGTTTTAGTTTTAGTTTTTTAATTTAATGCATGTGATAATCAAAATGTTATCCAGTTTTGAATGAACAAACAAATGAACGAACATGGCCCTGTGAAGATACTAATTCATTTATGTTTGCTCACTGTAACTGTAAAGTGGAGAATGGATGTTCTGAGATATTGGAAATCCTACCAATACCTTGATATGCCAATATAGGAAAACAAATTGAAATAAATGATGCTCTTCTTTTTATCAAGAAACGATAAAGAAAAAAAGAGACCAAACAAAGAAAACAAGAAAGCAATGGGATTATGTTAACATGGCTGTAAATAACATGGCTGTAAATGTGAATTGAATGTTAGCACTGTGCCACGTTGCATTTTTATACTGAATATTCATTTAGAATTTGAGTACAGAAAGAGAAGGAACTTTCTTTTGCTGCTAGCTATCTTCAAATTTATTAATTGACAGCATTTTGAGAAATAAATTGTTTTAACTATGAATTGACATTTGACAATATGCAGTAGATATACCGTATTTTCATTTTCATAATGCTGGTAGTGCCTTAAGGGTTGCTATGATGATGAAAATAGTCCTGTGTATAGCTATAGTGAACCTGCCTCAGACGTAAAATAGGTCTCAGAGGGCCTATTAAGCAGCCTGCAAGGATGCAAGCATAAGGACCAGACGTTTCCTCTGGAGATCTGTTGTGAGATTTCTCCTTGCTCGTGTATTGATTGTTTTTAAATGGATTCTTCCAAAGTCCTGATTGTTAAAAGCTACTTTTAACTGATTGATCAGAAGCTAGCTTGTGCTTTCCATCTGTAATTTAAGTGTTCATGCTATCTTAACTGCTAGTTTTCGACTGCAGTTTTGACATCTGCTATTGTGAGTTTGTGTTCTATTTTAATTTTGCAATTCTATCCAGCTATGGAATGCCAAAAAGAGCCATGTGAAATGCTTAGTCAACATTCCAACATCATTTTGAAAGATGGGAATGAAAGCTTTCTTTTGCATTTACATCAGTAAGCCTTATATGGAACAGAGATGGGAGACAAATTTGTCAGCCTATTTCATACTTCTGAAAGGAAAACAATAATTTATTTCTTTATTATTAGGTATTTTTCAAAATTCTCTTTTCAAAGCCATTTTTGATAAAAATAAATCCAAAAAATAAGGGAAGGTGTATATAATTTTTGCTAATGTATATACAATATATTTATTACAGATAAAATATTGCAAAAATACATATTAGGTAAACATGCACACACTAATGGGCCAATATAGAAAAGACACACTGACGTGCACAGGTACAATAAAATAAATATCATGATGAAGAAATGCAATACAATATATATTTAAATTTGGAATAAAGTAGTTTAAATTGATAAATTATCTCCTCTCTACTAACACTAGATGAAAATTATCCATATATTGCTATTTTCATTAGAACACCCCTTGATTTTAGAGCAAACTAGAACTTGTCATAACATTGCCCTGATGTGTCTTCGGGAGAGTTTCTCTGTATAAAGAAATGGAATAGTCAAACCAGGATGTCAAAACTCTTATTAGGAAACAAACTTTTATCTGAAAAACAGAATGCTGATTAGTTTATGGAGTTGCTATCTGATGCTTATGAAATGGGAAAAGATACTATTGGTTTTCTATCTTTGATCACAAGAGGGAGTATTTGCAAATAATCATTCCTTAAACAAAAATGCTATTTTCTAATATCAGTTATAATATCCGAAATAAACTGACAGTAATACCTGCTGATCAAAACAAATTTTGATGGAGCTGAGTTTTTCTTTACTTGTGAATGCGAATAGAATGGACACTTCTCTTGCTATTGTTGAATCTAAATGTTGAGTGCTTTTGTGTATTAAGAAATTTGCAATATGCTTTACTGTGTTCAGAATTTTTTTTACCATACATTTTTTTGCATCATTGAGGTATAAAAGAAATGAATGAAGTGTGCTTTTCATAAAATTTAGAAGGACTGAAATATTGTAGGCCTACCTTACAGAATAATTGTCAGATATTCTGTAAACATCTCTCTCTAAACATCATTACAGAGTTGTTCTAGTTTCTATTGTTTGTAAAGAAATAATAAAAATGAGCTTTGGTATATTAATGCATTATACATTTGGTTGGCTGGAATTGCTTGAATTCCTCTTGAATAGTTAACATCTTACTGTATTTTCAGTTAACAGAATAATGTTGTCTGCAGAGCACAGGCTATTGATGTTGCTACAATTTTTTAAATTTTGATTTGAACCTAATTTACTTTCCATCTTTACTTTTGGGTTTTTTGTGTGCATGTGTCACCATATCTAGAGAATGATAATTTAGCATAATCTACTAATCTTTGCCAACATGATTCTGTAATAGCCAGCTGTACTACCTGCACCTATCCAGTATTTGTTACAGAAATAAATAGCAAGATAATAGAAAAACATGAGTATTAAATTCAGTTCAATCTTTGTTATGGTCACAGATCAGCATGCACAAACACATACACACATACAAAAAACTTGACTATTAGAGCATGTTATTGGTAGAAACCTATGTTTCATGAAGACAAGCAATGAGATGCATGTGTCATGGAAATGTTCTCATATAACAGCAAACCAGGAGGTAAAATACATATATTACAATTATGGAATTTTATACTGTATGTAAGACATTTAGGGATAAACTTCCATGTGATATGTATTTATTTATTTACATTTATTACCTACCCAACTTTTCAATGAACATTAAGATAAGATGCAGTTCAATGGTGAGAAAAGAAAGGTCCTGTACTTAGGTAAGAAAAACCAAATGCACAGGTAAAATAGGTGGTACCTGGCTCAACAGTAGTAACTCTGAGAAGGATCAAAGTGTCCAGATCAATAATCATTTAAGAATAAACCAGCAGTGTGTCAGTTTGGCTGCCAAAACAACCAATGCAATCCTAAACTGAATCAACAGAGAGATAGTATCAAGGTCATGACAAGTGATAGTATGACTTTATACTGTACTACCGATGCCACACTTGGATTACTGCAATAAGTTCTGGTCCCCACAATAAAAAATGTTGCTGAAACCTTAGAAAGACTGCAGAGAAGAGCAGAAAAGATGCTAAGGGGTCTGGAGGATAAATTGTACAATCACCAGTTAAGGAAACTAGGTATGTCTAGCCTAAAGAAGAGAAAGATTAGGGTGACATAATAGCTATCTCCCAGGATTTGAGTGGAGATGAGGGAGTTGATTTATTCTAAAAACCACATTAGGGCAGAACAAGAAGGAATGGGTGGAAAGCTCATTTAAAGAGGGATTCAATTTGGAACTAAGGAGACATTTCCTGACAGTGAGAGTGATTAACCAATGGAATAGATTGCCTCTCCAGAGTTATGGGTGCTCCAAGATTTTCAAGAAAAGACTGGACATTCAGCTCTGTGAGAAAGTATAAAGACTTCTGCCATGGGCAGTGGGCTAGAAGACCTCCAAAGTCCCTTCCAAACTTTGATACTATGATACATTCTTGCCAGTAGTTTCATATATATAGGATCTGTGTTCTGTTTGGGCTTTCAAAAATACACAGATAAGAACCTGATTAGAATACATTCTTTTTGTGTTTGATAAAGATTGCTTAGTTTTGGGGTTGTCAATTTTATTGATTTTATATTCTTTAACATTTCACATGGGAAGAACCGTGTCTATGTCTGCAATATTATTTTCTCAAATGAAGTCCCACTCCATGATTAAATTCCCTTTGAGTACCACTACTAATAAAGATTTTTGTGTATATGTTATATTGATTGACTTCTTTAGCAGCTATCGGAGGGAGAGAGAGAGAGAGAGAAAGAGTGGCAGAGAGGAAGGAAGGGAGTTTAACTCATTAATTAATCAATCACATCTGTTTATTTCTTTTTTATATTAGTTTTATTAAAATTGCAATTATAAAAATAAAAAAATCCAAACAAATTAAAAAATGAATGAAAGAAAAAGTAAAGTTTGAGAAAAAATAAAAATAGAACAGAAAGAAAAATAAAACTGTGGCAAAGAAAAAGAAATCATCACAAATATAAACATCACAAGTATAAACAATTTTAATCATTTATCACATTAAAATATACCAAATGATCTCTTTTTCCCATATCCTATTCTCATAGATCTTATTTATTTCTGAACAGATGAAATATACATTGGACAGAACTATCTATTCCATATCAGTTTTAATTGTATTCAGCCATAAGTATTCCTATATCAGCCTGATTGAAAAAAAAATAGTGCTGATTCATATTGTTATTGGATATATATTGCCTAAAAACAGTGCTTTTTTTCTGGCGGAACGCACCGGAACGGAGTTCCGGCACCTTTTTTTCCTTAGACTTCTTTTGTATATTAGTATATCTATGGTGCGCATGCGCAATACGACGGAGTTCCGATACCTTTTTTTTTAGATCCGGTACCTTTTCTTTTAGAAAAAAAGCACTGCCTAAAAATACATGTATTTAAACTCAGTGTTGCAAAATATAGAGTAGTATGAAGTCTGAAAGAAATGCATATTAATTCTGGAGGTGAAAGGGATCTCTGTTTCCATAAAATGCTGATGAATCAAAATCCTTTAGCAATCTTAGATTTCACTCTAATGTGCCAGCAATATATTTATAAAAGCATCTCTGATATCTTAGTAATAGAGCAAGACATTGAGGGCCATTTACCTGGGATCACATAATGTCTGTACTTCTTTTTAAAAAGAGGTGCTTAGGGCAAAACTTGATTTCCCATTGTCTCTGCAGATAAGACATCATTCAAAATTCACCAGATTCCATAGATCAGTGTTTCTCATCTTGGGCCATTCATGCTGGCCAGGAAATTCTGGGAGTTGAAATCAACTCATCTTGAAATGGCCAAGGTTGAGAAACACTGCAGCATATGATTATACTAGAGATATATGGATCTGGCCCATATAATGATCCGTATTAATTGGACAGCATTGGATATCTCGCGTTTTTAATTTTTTTTAGTAGAAAAAAATCATAACGTTTGCATTTGCAGTCCCCTTAACATATGGAGCTTTTGTACACATGTTCCTGTAATTTATGTAGGTGTTAACATAAATTGCCAGAGAACCTTTTTTTTTAATGCAAATCTCTCTGATGTTCTTTCTAATGTTAATATTCCTCATGCAGGCTTTTTCAATACAATTCCCCAGATGTAAGTTCTTTTTTCTACATTAATTACTGCTTTTGGTACTTTCAGTATTGTACATTCTTTTTCAGGCATGGGTTTTTATGGATTTATGGACAGTTGTTGATGTTGATGTATTTGTGCTGCTTAGAAGTCAACTGGGAGCACAATGCCCAAATCTCTCAGCAGAATCCCTGGCAAAATTCTCTCTTTGCTACCTTTGGCACATCAGACTTATTTTGAAGTTGCAACTTAAAAGAAAATTTACCAAACTGTCTGTGCCTGTTTCCATAGCCATCAGCCAAAGGGATTCCCTTGTTTCTTTGCCTTCTTAGCAAACTGGTCTGCCTTTGAGTGTCATGCATTCTTTCTGCCCTCAAGACACAGCACAACAGAGTCCAGGATGATATGACCCTCCAGGTCCTTCTTCCAGCTTTCCATGTGCTCATTCTTAAACACAAAGTGACTTAGGAAGAGCACTGCTGACAGTGTACATTTACAGATGCTACCATATGGGTTTGGAAGGGAAAAAAACCCCTACTTGCACTGATGATTCCCTGCACATGTAAGAGACAGTTTGCATTGTTGGCACTGTCTCTACACAGAAACAAGCACAGCTTAGCAAAGTTAAGCAGATGGTGCTGGATCTGGTGCCAGGGAACCACTGAATTAAAGGTTATACCCACCAGGTTTGATGTTGTGCCAGTTTGAATTGGTACAGAAGCTTCGGCCCACCTGCTTATTGGCCTCATGACATCTGGCATTTTATTTATTTATTTATTTCTGACTAAATGCAGTAACAGAGAAGAAAAGTGTCGCTTTAAAAGCTACTTACTAGGAAATAGAACTGTAAGAATCCTAAACACAAACCCAGAATATAGAACTAAATATTTTTTGTAGTAATAGATGCATGATGCATTTGTGTCACTTTGGAAGAGGACATGTTTTTGAATAGGTATTGCTGCTAATTTGTTTACCATGTTCAAAACAAATTGAATAAAATCTCAATTGATGGTATTATTTAATTGGCTTGGTGGGATAATAATGGACTCATAGTGGTATTATGGAACAAAGTGAAAGTGAGACAAAATATGTCATAACAGGTTGGCCATAGCTTATCACAGTACCTAAAGAATCATTCAGTAGTTATTAAATACTTGTATTAAAGAAAGGCAATCTTCCTTAATTCCTGTCTGGAAAGAATTCAGATTTGATGCTAAGGAATTTATAACTGGGATGGTTCCTGGACAAGCCACCCTCCAATAAAAACTTGGCATGCTGACCTTTGGCAATGACATTGGTCTACCGTTAGCCCTTCAGTTTAATGATGAGTGTGTTACATATTTTGAAAGATGAAAGCAAACTTCGTCCAATCAATATGCTTTTATTTATTTATTTAACCTCAATAATTCCTTTCCTTACTAATCATTGTATTATTCTTTCATCCTTCTTCCTTGGTATCATTTGTTGTGTGCATATAGAATTTTAGTGGTACAAGAAAGCAGCATGTGGAAAATCCTTGCTACTCTGATGATTTCCATCTGCTGAAATGCAATCCTGCCTGAGTCTCCTTGCTATTTTTTCCCATAATGATCAGGGGAGTATCTGGAACAATCTGCAGACCATGGTTCTACCTTTAGAGAAAGATCTCCTGCTCCTGATTAATTTACATGTTTTTGCTCTAGCTCCCTTTTTCTCTCTACTCTCTTGGGGTGAAGAAGGGAAGTCTTTTAACATGGTGACCAGAGTTGTGCTGTATAAATCCAGAGGAGCACTGGATGGCAGCCAGCAATAAGATATACCTCCCTTTTTACAACCCTGTATAGTAGACACTAATTCTTTGCAGATTGTCCACTTTTGTAATCCAGAATTGATATCACTATTTTCACTTTCTGTCTCTCTCCCATAACCCTAATGATGGTTACTGCTGTTAACTAGCATCATGATCCCATATTTTCTACTTATACCTTTCTTACACAGAGGGATTTCCTATTCTAAAACTCTTAACAACTCCAATTATTTTTGGGGATTATCAGCCATTTCCAACTGTATCTATATGGACAGAATTGATAGTATCATGGACTGAAAGCAATTTTTAAGACTCCTTGTGTAATCTTCCTTCCTGCAGAACTGAGGGCCTGATTACCCTCTTAAAGGCTCTAAAACATTACATTTAAAACAATGATTTAGTCATCTAATTTAGTTGATTTTAATATCCTTCTTTTGGCTGTATCTTTGTTTCTGTGGAGAGACCAGAGTAGGTGGCAATATGAATTTAAAAACATAAATAGGCTGATCCTTGCTCTTGAAGGGAATAAGCAGAACAAAGTAATTCCTAGATTATACTTTATTATACTGTTGTGGAGACTATCACTATTGTATAGACTAAAGCTATTATCTGCTTATCTAGTAGGAAATTCAGATCTTTTTGGTATGAAATGAAACCACACAACAATGGTTCATACTGCTGCCAGTTGCAGCTATTTCAACTTTATTCTCATAGATTTAGCAGCAAATTCCACAAGAGCATTATTTTTGTCTACTTTCTTTGATTTTGAAATAGAAGAATTGGGTAGCCTAAATAATTACTAAAAAAATCTTGTAATATTGATTAAATATTTAAAAGGCAGTAATGCTGTTCAGAAATCATCTTAATAGTATGATAAGATGGGTGGGGAAAGGAGAAAATGGAAGGGAAAGGGAAAAACACCTTAAAATAGCAGAAAAGATTTCTCATATCTGGGGGCAACCACAGAGGAGTTAAAAAAGTCAAGTTGGCATCCACAACCATTCAAAGTCTTGTCTGTTTGCTATGTGCACAATTTAAATTTAAAAACCAGCAGGTCTTTGAATTGAGGACCAAGGTACATAGAAATAAAACTGTATTTATTTATTAGATTTATATCCCGCCTCTCTTCCCCGATCAGGGGAACTCGAGGCGGCGTCAGGGGAAATTATTGTAAATTATGAATTATATGTCTTTGCCACCATTCTGCTCCCTTAAAAAAAGCATGTGATAAAGTAAACCAGGTTAAATAATGAAATATTTTATATAAATATGGAAATTAAAATTGGTTGCCCTTATGAGCAAAATCTAATAGAAGAATGCATGAGACTAAACTGAATGTTTAACGAATGGTTCAACACTGAGTAGCTATAAGATGAGGACATTTGATGTCTTCTTTGCTTAATGTTTTCGTGGTTTAATGTAGAAGAAATGTTTGTAGCAATGTTAGAGGTGATTTGGTTGGGGTGTGAATGTACATGTACTGTTTTATGCAGATAATGCTGAGTAATTTGAAATGGAAGATAATGTGTCCACATGTTTGTGTGCGTTTAATTTAATTGGTTCTATATAACAGCATCTTTCTGCCTACTTTATTACATTGGAATGTAATAAAGAAATATAAAAGCATTAGGAATTGAATTCTTAATAAACTGCTAATTAAATGTATCAGTAATACTTATATATGTTTTCAGATGCATTTACTAATGTCATTTCTGAATTACAAATGTATAGCAGAAAGATAAAAAAAGTTACTGAAACCTTGACTATGGCTGGTTCTTTATTGTGTGGAAGAATCTAAAATACATACAGATATTAACACTTTTTGCTGAGTGAACTGAGATTGAATGAATTGAAGCCAAGCTTTTCAGAGACAGTTATGCTCACAACTTCCTTTCTTTGATAAGATGATTTGGGTAAGACTTATATTTGATGGCAAAACGAGGCTGCGATTAAGACAATGGCTTACCTCCACTGCTGGTGTTAAATTAACATTATGTCATATTAACTATCTGTGGTAATGAATACATTCAAATATGTATTTAATTTGTTCATAGAAGTTTCACCAGCTGAATGCCCTTTTCTGTCATTGTTTTCTTTTGGCCCTTCCGTTTGCATTTTTTCTGCTCTTTACCCAAGTATATCAATCTATCTGTCTGCTGAGAATAACACTTCAGGCATCTGACAAATTGGGCACAAATTCAAGAAAGCTTATCCTCTAGTAAATCTGTTAGTCTTTAACAAAACTCTTTGTTGTTCTCGGTATGTACGTCTGTTACCAACCTTGTGCAACTTCAAGCACTATGATTTTATTTTTCTAACTAAGAGCATAATTCCTGGCAATAAAAAAATATGCCAGAGAGCACTGATATTTATAAGTCCTAAGTTGCTTTGTCAAGGTCATAGTCAAATGAATGTATTTATATTTTCCAAAGAAGGCCATTTCTTCATTTATTTTTGTAGGTTGGATTTAATACCCCAAGTTACAGAGTGTGAGTTTTTAATAGACTTCTTTTACAATTGGAATGGCAGGCAAATAAAAGGAAACATAAAAAGGGTCATTTGTTTCTGAAAGTTTTACTGCTTCATTTACAGATAGTTCATGGAAGTGTTAAAAAAGAATACCTGATCTATTTTGGGTGTACTATATATTTCAGCTTCTCTCTTATTCAAAGAAATTAGTGGTAATAGCAATCAAGAAAAAAAAAGAACATAACATTTTATTAGTCTGGTCTCCAATATTTAATAACTAAGAGCTTACGGCAGTTTCTGCCTTACAGAAAATGCACCAATTTACTTTGCTAATAATTTGCATGACTTAAGGCCAAACTACATGTTATATTACATCTATTACGGAGCTATTGTTCTGTTTTTCCTTTAATTAAAGGTATTGAATTATACTTATTGAGGAAAAAACAGCATGGGGGAGGGGAGACATATGTTGCTACCCAGGGTCATTGGAATGGAAATGCTTGCTCGCGCACACTCCTACCCATGAAATGTACTATCCTCCAATGGTCCCAGATGTGGATGGAAGAATGGGCAGAAATGTACTTTGCAATATTACCTGCTTAACTTTGTTTGATTAGCAGGTTTTTAAAATTAAAGCAAAGATGAAATATAACAGATGTAGATGCTGCACTCTTCATTTAAGAAACAAAAATGAAATGCACAGGTCTGGGATGTTCAGAAGGCAGTACGAATAATCAGCACAGCAGAAAGATCCTTTCAGTAGTGAAATTAATGATCCAGAGAGGTGATGACTCTCTTTCATAGTGAATGTTCAAAGTAAAGAGATTCTTTCATTTGGATTCCTGCATTAACTAGGGAATTGAATTCTGTTCCCTAATGACCCTTCCAGCACTCTGGTTTTATGAAATTAAATTTGACCCAGTGAGCATTATATTAATTATATTATTATTAAAATATATTATATTTTATAATATTATATAGAGAGAGTATATATCAGACTCTCTGCTTTAAGAAATACCTAGAAAACATGCCCACCAAAATCAATACTAGTTAGAACTTACCCCAGAAGAGGACCAAGATAGGGAGCCTCAGCCTCTACTCTCAGAATATCAGCACTAGGATTGGTCCACCCCACAGCTGAATACTGCGCTCATGTTTGGTTTAATAGCTGCCACACTAGTAAGATCAATGCTAGACTAAATGATACAATGAGGATCATAAGCAGTTGCATAAAATGTACTCCTACTTGCTGGCTCCCCATTTTGAGCCACATTGCACCATCAGCTCTACGAAGACAGGAAGCCCTAGTGAAGTACAACAACATCATGAGAAATCTGTTAATTAAGATGGCATCATGCCCACAAAGAGTCAGCGCACCAACATAGTCATCATACAAGTCTTTATTGGCAAAGTGATCAATACAGCAATCATAGGCAAGGATACATGAGAATTCAAGGAGAGCAGGAAGATGGATACAATGGGAGCCATGAACTCCTTATATAGGGTAAATTGTGTGGGAGTCAATCTCCCCAGTAACAGAGTGGGAACCAATCAGAGCAGGGTAGTAACTGAAGGCAGACATAGAAGGCTAGCAACTACCATTAGTAACATGTGACTAACATCTGCCAGGAACTTGTGTGGAAGCAGGTCAGCAACAACAGGAGCTGAGTGGGAAGATAATTATATGAAGACATCTAGTTTTCATGTGGGGAATTTAATACAACATATATATACATATATACTCTCTCTCTCTCTCTCTCTCTCTCTCTCTCTCTCTCTCTCT
>JANHGC010001307.1:51054-62476 GCA_027560395.1 Boaedon fuliginosus | reverse complement strand
TTGTAAACCGCCCAGAGTCCTTCGGGAATTGGGCGGTATAAAAATGTAATAAATAAATAAATAAAATAAATAAATAATGATCATTTATTAACACAGCAATAAATGTTTTACTATATCTGGTAGTCATCAAAAAATCAAAAGTATTGGGAAGAAATATACCAAAACATCCAGAAAATTTGAAAAATAGAATTTGAACTGAAATCACAAATATTTCATAGGATATAACCCAGAGACTGCAAACAAATAGCACCATGACTTATAAAGATATATGTTGACAGTGGCAAAATCAATCTGGTACATTGGAAAAGAACAGTCTTGCTGACAATACAAGGTTTGGAAAGCCAACATGGAAAAATCTTACTATATATTCTTGTAAGAGCAGACAAACCAAGTTCAAGCAGGAGTGGGTCCCTTATAGACAATATCACACAGAAAGGAAAGTTAAGACACTTAAGAGTATGGCTTTTGAAGAAGAAAAGTAATTGTTTAAAAATAATTGAAATGATTGATACAGAAATGATACAATAATTGTAGAAGTTGGAAGCACTGTTGAGGAAAAGAAAAGGGTAGTTAAATGCTTTTTCTTATAGATACAACTTTTTTTCTGCCTGATTTTTAAAAAACACTACATTAGATTTCATCTTTTGAATTTCCACCTTAATAATTCTAACAGATACAAAAAAAACCCCAAACAAATAAAATAGATGGGTTAGGGACTTTTATGCATGTACCACTAGTTTCAGTAGAATGTGGTATAAGAATCCTTCACAAGAATGCCTTCAGTTATTCGTGTTAATATATGGAACTTTATTCATAGTTTAGCAAAATAATCCATGAAATCTAAATATGTATTTTAATTCATGTTCACTTGTTTGGCTTGCAAAGCTTACAGCTAAAGACATTACTTAGATGATTTATCTTCTGTCTTACAGGTGGCCAATATTACGAAACTCATTTCAGCCAAACTAAACATCTGAAGCTGTTATTCTTGGAAAACATCTTACAAGGAAAATGGCTTGTATCTGAAGTTTGCCAGGCAAGAAAAAAAGAAAAGAAGTGAAGTAAAACAAACCATCATATAGTTATATTGTGGCTGCTGCTGTTGTCCCTTCAATGTGTAAATCCTGTGCAAAACAACATGGATTTAAAAGCTCAGTGGTAATCCCCATATCCTACTGCAACTGAACTAAAGTATGTATGGTTAGTGTCATAAATATTTTCCACAGTTTAGTCATTTTCTTTCCCTTTCTGTTGATTTCTAGGTATCAAATCTTAGGTTTGTGTAATTGTGATTCAGATTCTTACACTTTTTTTGTTCTGCAAAGTACCATGTCCATTATGGCAACCATTTTCACTGTAGTAAACACACAACGTCTGCCCCTTTCCTTAACAATATGTTTGTTCTTTCCCCATTGGCTGTCCAAATATAGTTCCTATTTTATCAGCATATTGAGATATCCCAGAGTGGATCTGAGAACTGTGGAATATTACTATTGCTTCTTTAATTCATCTGAGTTTCTTGTTTGAAAAGCTACAAAGCTGTGTCTTAGCAGCAGTTACCCAAAATGTGTACCTCGATATTACTGTAATGGTCACATGCCACCATTGTTTTGCAGATGACAAAGTACTGAAAATAACAAGATCAACTTTACAAATGCCGGATCAGCAATGACAAGGGTTTAGGGCAACTCTGCAAACTAAGGGATAAACAATTAAGTACAAAATGTTCCCTTGCACCTGGGATGGTGAGGCAAGTCCAGTGTTAAAATATCTCCTGGTAGGAACTGTTCTGCACTCTTCTGTATGCATGACCATATGCATAATTCTATAAAATGGGGAGAGCTCTTTCTCAATGCAGTTAGTCCTCAACTTACAACTATTTGTTTAGTAACTATTTGAAGTTACATTGAAAAAGTGACTTATGTCCATTTTTCACACTTACGATCATTGTAGCATCTCCATGATCATGTTATCAAAATTTGGACACTTGGCAACTGGAGTGTATTTATAACAGTTGCAGTGTCCTGGGTCATGTGATTACTTTATGCAACTTTTGACAAGCAAAGTCAGAAAGCCAGATTGACTTAAAGAACCATATTATTAACTTAGAATCATTAAGTAATTTGCTTAATGACTCTGGGAAGAAAGGTTGTAAAATGGGACAAAACTCACTTTACAACTGTCTTGCTTTGGGTTCAGTTGTGGTCGTAAGGTGAGGATAACCCATACCAGTTTCTTGAAAGAAATACTTGTAGACATACTCTGTGGAGTTTAAATTTTGTTTATTCTACTTAACTGTTTCTGGTATTAACAAGAGGCTAAAGAAATTGTTAGAAATGGACCAGTTATGGGTAGAGTGACAAATAGACTCCAGTTATGGTTGTATAGCTTCTGTTGTAAATAAGGGAACACTTTTTTCTCTTCTGAATGAAAAGTTTTGGTCCACACCAAGGGTTTCTCTCTTTTTCAAGGCCACAGGCCACCATAAACTTCTAGAGTACCCTAACACCCTTCTCTTGAATGGTTGAAGGCTTTGTTAAGCGGCAACATGAATAATCAAATGTGTACAAATGGAAATTGAGGGAGATGTGTGTGGGAGGTGGTTTTGAAGCACTTGAGCAACCTGCAGCCACCTTACCTCCTGATTGTTAACATTTCTGAAAGATGTTATCATCTATTCTATGTTGACCTTGGCTAAAATCTAAGGACATGGGAAGGACATTTCTTTGGGGATTCAATTGTTTTCACTTATAATGGAAACATTAGTGATCTCTATTGCAATATTACTTGATTCTAATGCATTGTCACGAAGATTTGCAGAGGCCACTATCAGACATTAGCATAAAATGGACATGTGTTAATAATATCTATGATTTGTAGGGATCACCTCTAAAATTTCTTAAGCATTGATAATGTTGATGTTTCTTTCCCTGCTGCCACCAGAGGACATGAGAGGAGAGAGATGGGGAACTGGCATGAATTGGCAGCAGCAGCCATGGCTAGAAGGAAGAGATGTTATCAAGATAGTACATTGCTGGACATTGCTAGTACATTGCCCAAACTCTTCATCGACAATAAAAGGGTTGCAATCAAAGTGGGAATATACACCAGAAATAGTTAAGGAATCCCAAAATACTTTAGTGATTTTTTTAATGGAAATTTATCCTGTCCACTAGGATAATACCAGAAACTGCAGTATCACCAAATACATACAAAATGATCCCAGATAGTGTTTGTTTGTTTGTTTAAGTTTTATCATCTGCCCTTGAATGGTAATAAACATTTATGTATACATCATGATTCACATTTAGTAATGGGTCCATATGCAGTACACAAACAGTTCAAAATCTCTATGTACTAAATACTTTCTCTTGTGTGGCTGTACATGTTTCAATGTACATATTATTTGGCTATAATATGTTGTCCCCTGTACAATTTAGACTTCAGTCTTTTTTATTTCTCCTTCTTCTTCTTTTAGCATAACAACAACAACAAAATTCTGTGAATGGTTAGGTTAAAAGCTTTATCAAGAAACTGCCTATAACATTGTAAATATCTAAGTTACCATCACTTGAATAGACCATAGTCTACCTTCAACAGACCATATAAAGGTTGAACAATGATTGATTCTAACGCACAGATAGAAGCATCGTGAAGTCAGTGCTTGATAAACTGCATATACTAAGTGAGACAATTGTCAGAACTGAAGATGCTTCTCCTGTAAAGGTCAAAGGTATCTTCTGATGAATGGCAATGTTTGCTAATAGATACAAATGACGCAATACAAATGCATCCTAACTCTTCCTCTTTCAGTGGGCCATATGCCCATTTTAACACCTGGTGACTCTGTAGTGTAAGCACAATTGAAGGCTCACGATAGCTTTGTTTTGTTAAGATGTGCTGCTTTTACCTTCCACACAGTTGCCAATTGTGTGTATGTGTGTGTGATTATTGCCCATCTGCTGCCCTTTCTGGCATAGATAGGAAGACAGCATATGGGCCAGATAGCAAGCACACAGAAGGCAGAGAAGTAGGGAAGAAGCTCTTAATATTCCTTTTTCTACCACTTCCTTGACTCTTACGAAACAATTTGAATTATAACTAGGAAATCATTCGCCAGTAAAACTCCCCCCTCCCCCAAAAAAAATTGGGAAAAAGAAGCAGGGTTTTCCTCAGTTTAACCCAGGATGGAGAAGACAGGGAGCTGCAAATTAGCTTCCCAAATTCACTCTTACTTTTTGAAAAACAAGACAAAAACATCAACTATATTTTCTGCTGTCAATTTTCAACAGTGTAATTTCAAAGTTCTAAAAGGGGAATCTGAAATCCACAGATTGGTGACCTCTGGTTTAATTACATCAATTTTTCCCCTACATTTTCATATAAAATACAAACTTTTATTGAAGAAGCAGTAATGATTGGAAAGCAATTATGTTTGACAAACCTCCCTCCAAATGATGCCTGGATTTTGGTTTTACAATTATTTTTCCCAACTAGACTTTATTCTAAATGAAACAGCAATCTGTGACTTGAATTCAATGGCATTGTAAAGGATTTAATATAATAAGGACTGTAACTTTCCCACTGAAGTTAAGTGATCTCAATTTTTTTCTTCTATAACGGTATCTAGCCTGGGATTTCCAAACCTACAGACTCCTATGGAGGAAAGATAGAATAGCTGTGGAGCAAATAAAGTCCTGAAAT
The DNA here is from genome assembly GCA_027560395.1 of Boaedon fuliginosus. Taxonomy (NCBI): domain Eukaryota; kingdom Metazoa; phylum Chordata; class Lepidosauria; order Squamata; family Lamprophiidae; genus Boaedon; species Boaedon fuliginosus. Next base: position 57,772 of record JANHGC010001307.1, on the reverse strand, counting down.
GCATCAGAAACTAAAATTCAACATCTTCATTTTCACAGCCATGAGCCAGGTGCTGCAGAAACAATCAGAACAGACTGTGAAATTGAGGATCATCCCTTAATTTTTCCTCACATAACCCCCCCTTCTTTCATTAATTTATCTTACCAATTTTTAAAAGCCATCACCATAATGTAAGGCCATCACTTCATTATGCATTGAGAAGAAGTGCTTCCTTTCATCTGTCAATCAATTTTCTTTATTGTTTTCAATCTTGTTTTATAAGCAAGAATGAAGAAATTATTTGGTTTACTTCATGTACATTATGTTTAATTTTTATAAATGCTTGGAAAAATATTAAAATGAAAAATAGTATGAGTATGGGTCCAGTCTTGAAAATGTTCGATCTTTCTTAAGTACAGAAATAGCATGCATCATTTGCATTTAATTATTTTCCAGAAAGCTACATTTTAGGTTGAATATTTGGTCATATATGATATTAAGGGGAACTATTTATAATAAGATAAAGTTTCTAATCGGACAGTATATCATTTCAATTTCTTCAAAAAAGATATTCATTTTCCCCTAATTTTGTACAAAATTAGTATTCATGAAACATTCTCTTTCAGATCAGTGTCTTAAATATTCTATTTTCAAAATCCTGTATTTCATTTTGAATTAAAAATATATTTAAAATATATTAGCAATATATTTACATAAAACAGGAAGGACATGGTTTTCAACACTTAATTGAACCATTTTACAAATCAGACAACATCCTAAGAAATGTTTTGTTGGACCATAATTTATTTGATAAACTAAAGTTAGCTAGGTTCATGCAACATGATAAACCATAATCTATAATTTATCAGTCACATTGTTGGTATCCATTTGTATGGTAAAGCAAACGGGAACAAATATTTTCTGTGGGTGAGTTGTATCACTCCATTTGTGACTGTTTTCCCCATGCTACTCAGTCCAGATTACTGGAAAAATGGATGGTTAAATTCTAACATTGCCTCACTTCATTACTGATTACATTTATTCTTCAGTTCACCCTAATGCTTGAACAATAAACATACAGAGTTCGCCAATTTTGACTGCCTGTCTAATAACTCAACTATGATTAGGCATGGCTGATGAAGACTTGACTACATCTACCTGAGAGTTTGCTGAATTTTTAGTACACATGAAAAAAACTCTAAATACTTTATGTATGTGCTGTAATTATGAACTCTGACTTTTATAATAAACTTCTTTGGAAAAGCATGGGAGTTGATTCGCTTACTTTCATCCTGGATATTATTGTATTCATCAACTATGAACTGAATTTGAAATGTATGGGTCTTTCTTTATTGTTTTAAATATTTTGGGGTCCCAAAGGTGCTTTTTGCAGAGGCAACTAGACTTTCTGGTTTTTGTTTGAAGATGTTTCATTTTCTATCTAAGAAGCTTTTTTAGCTCTGATATGGTACTTTATTGAATGATAGTAATCCCATAGAGTCATGTTGGCAAGATGGCCATCATAGAAACTACATACATACATACATACATACATACATACATACATACATACATACATACATATCATACATATCTGAAATTCAGTGTAATTCTGAAAAGTGAAAAGAGGGATGACTGGGAATCTAGGAGTATATATGTACAGTATTTAAAAGTTTTCACCCCACTCCCTAATGGACTTTCCACTCCACTGGTTTGTTACTAAGATTGCTAGTCTTATCCATTTCTATTTTTGGAAGCCATAAAAAAGGAGGACAGTGTCTCTGGGAAAAATATGGCCTTCTCTGTGTATTAATCCCTAGTTACTCTTCTTTCCTAACATATGCTGAGTATTCAGTTGGAAAGGAAAGGCACAGAACTCGGGTTTATATGGTTTTCTGGTGATGCTGCATCAAGTAAAGACGTCTTATCCATGTGCAGCTGCTTTTAATTTTAAAAGTCCACAAGATCTGAGCATGGATCTATTGATCTTTTGTCTGGAGTTTGGCAAGCTGGACCAAAAGTCTGAAGTTCAAGCAGCCTGAGAAATAGAGTTTCTCCAAGAATTACAGCCATTGTACCAGAAGAGAAAAATGTTCCTTCATTGCTTTCCAAAATTTCCTGTCATCAAATGTATACTGAGTGGCTAGTATGTTGAGTCAGATAGAAGAAAGCAAAACTAGAGGTTACTTTTGATTTTGCTTGGAAATAAGCCTAAAGTTTTTTTTCTCTCTTTCTCTGTGTGTGTGTGTGTGTGTGTGTGTGTGTGTGTGTGTGTGTGTGTGTGTGAAGAAAATGTGATGGGGGTGGGTGGTAGAGGAAGGAAAATGGGCTTAGTTTGGTTTCCCTGAGAAGCCAACACGAATTCAGTCACACTGTAATCCATCTAGAAAATTCATTTATTGGGGAGGTTCGAAATATAATAAACAAAGATGTCATATAAGCAGCCAGTTGTTTTTCTATTAACTTTTAAACGTTGTTCTTTTTATATGGCTGAGACATGGGGTATGCATGATTTAAATAAACAAATTCTTTTTCTGTCCCCCCTCCCCCTTACTTTTTTCAAGTTAGCGTCTAACACAATAGATATATAAAAAGCTCAAAAGATGATTTGCCTTTTAAATCCTTTTTCCAGATGTTACAGGCTTGGCATGCTGCCTTGGTTAAGTGTCAAGCCTGGTTTGGGTTTTCTTTTTTTTTCTTTTTCTTTTTTTTCAGCTTTGCTCTGGTGGTCCCAAAGAGTTACTGGGAGACTTGTTGGACATGTTTTGTATCACTGTATACACCAATAGTGACATTGAAGAGAAACAGGTAGAGCAATGGAAGGGGAATCTGGTTTCTGTCTTATTTAATTCTGATAGCAGTCTCCCTGTCTGCCTAAGCAGCCCTGGAGCATTTTCTGAGTCCTTCTTTGGCTTCTTTTTGCACTTTTTGCCTTTGTACACTATAATCTCTTCCTCCACCACACATCCATTCACTTCTCGCTCCCCAGGGAAGGCTGTCAAAAATCCTTATCTGTTGATGAATGAAAGGAATTTTTGTCTCTCCTGCCTGGAACTGTTTAATGCTGTTCTGGATTATGCTTGGTCAAGCAAATAAATATATATATATATATATTTATATTTTGTATGTAGGTCTACATGTTCCTTTGATTAAAGTTAAGGTGCCATCACTGTCTTAATAACAGGAATGGTTAAAAAACAGATGTCTAAATAAATAATGGTTGTATTCCAGTTGCCCAAATCCTAACAGTCCAATTTGTACTTTATGCACATTTTTAATTAGGAAAAAATAAACATATTAACTGTTGCATTTTCTCCTTGCAGTTCCTAACCCAAGTGGTAGGGAAAAAAGGTCTGAGATCATCAACACCTGACTAGGGAACACTGCTTAGTTATCTGCAACTAAAATTAGAATCTAAATGAGTGGTAGCAAATGAGAATTTAGAATGAGCTCAGCTTTTTATCAGTTTAATCTTTCACAGCAAACAGGTTTATCAGAGTCTCCTTGCCAACAGTGGACAATAGCACAACCCCTTTTCAATATCAGTCTGCATTATCTGAGCATAATATTTAATTAAGTTTCATAGACTCAGTCCTTTTCTGTTAAGCAGGTTTGAGTTGGGTTGGCTCTTGAATGGGAGAATTAAAAGAAATTTAGTCATAGAGGAAGTCATGAAGGCATTCTAGAAGAAAGCAATGGCAATCACTTCCACAGTGTTGTCAAAAATTGCATGGATCTGTCCATGAAGGCACCAACAGTTGAGATCTATTGGACATTGGTATTATTTGTAATCAATTTGCTTGGAGCAAAAGGCCAAATTATTAGATACATAAACTTTATCTCTATCCCCTTTTGCTTGAAACAGCCCCATCTTGCAAATATGTTGGAAACTAGAACACGTAGCAGGGCAGAATTAAAGTTGGAATTATTCATTTTCTCTCAGATACCTTCTTTTTAAATATTTTTAAAACTCTTTTCTTTTTCTTCCTCTCTCTTATAGAGAAGGTAAGGAAAATTTATCTGAATTTGTTGCTTAAAGGGAATTTTTAATCTCAATCAGAGAAATTAATATATGAAATTAATGTGAAGGCCGTGAGTTGCTTTGTAAAAAAGATTTTGGTGTTGTTCCCCAAGATCTTGTAAGATTACAGTCAAGCTCAATTAAATTTTTTTTTAAATGGGATTTGGGCCATTGCCTAAGGTTCCTAGGGGTAAAATATGGTTGCTGACTCCTGACATAGATCATAGGGAGTTTATGATTTCTCAACTTTTTTCTTAAAATATCTAATCATATTTTCTTCCTCATTACTATGTTTTTTCCCTTCCCATTTTTAACATGGGGAATTACAGGAGAAGGTTGAGATATACAAAACCGTTCTGCACACTGTTCTGCATATTGGAATTTTGTAGAACATCTTCGTCTCTTATCCCTAATTGAGACTCGGAAAACAATGTACCTGGATTTATGATTATGTGTGTATAATGTGAAGTGGAATTTATATGTTATATCCCAATGGAAATAGATTAGCCATCATCATAAGGAGTAGCACAACTTTACTTCAGCATCCATTAGGAAGGGATCATGAAGAGGTCAGTCAAGTCCAAAAATCCTTTCGAGACCCTTCTCCAGGCAGCAATTAAACATGCATATATTAGAATAACTTTATTTATTCCCAACCATCCAAGTCTTAATTTCTTAAAGAGGTCATATGCTCTTGCTTGTGTATCCCTATCAAATTCAGGTTAATTTATTTTAATTAATTCCTTAGGCACTAGCCATTTAGATGGTTCCCAATGCCACTGTGCAACAAGAATTTAAATTATATGATGATAGACAGGACTTTCCCAGACATACTCTTGCCATCTGGTGACTACAGAAGAGCAAAAACATCTTACCTATTCTTTGAAAAAAAAAATGTCAAGGCCAATTCTCTTTTACCAGTTTAATTGAAGATGTATAGAAAAACATACAGGGTATTGAACTGATTATTTGACAAAGAAGCAATTAATTCTGGCCACATTCCTAGCATATATTTGGGTTTCCTATTCTTACAAAGAAAATACTATATACAGGTTTATTTCTGTGGCTATAATTAAATCACTTTCCCCTGAAATAAGTCAAGGCACACAGTTCCAGGTCATATATAAAGAGTCCTTGCATAAATGAATTTCCCAGGTTTCAATAGATTTCAATCAACTCTATGCATTACAATGCGCCCCAAAAACATCTTATGGGTGGAGCTACTCAGAGATTGAATTGAATGCAAAGCCCTACTGTCTGTGGACCATCTAATGTACAGCAGATCATTGGACAAGCAAGAATGTGCTTATACTGAAAATATTACTAAGGCTATTTACTCTATAAGAAATTCAATTTATTTTGTGCTACAAAATTTATAGTGACAAAAATTAACCTCCTCGCCATTTTGCTCTGGCAAATGGAATATGGCAAGGTTGTTGCAGGAAGCTCTTGTATGAAAAGCTAAACAGAATTTTACCCTATAGGAAATGCACCTTATGCGACATTCCAATCTAATCAATTATCATACACCAAGCAATAAGGTCACTATTTCCCATATATTGCTTTTATTTCCCTCTAAATATCAATGCCCTATTAACTGTTAATCTGAAAACCTCATTTAATGTCAGCTTCCTCAGAGTTATGAAAATTCAGGTAATGTCTTCCTGCTACTAATTGTATTTGAGAAAGTGTTATTAATTTCATATATCAAGTTCGCAGTGGCCATCTGTTCCCTCCGAACTGCTGCGTATGCCTCCATCTGCCCTGTTTTTCTTCTATTAATCGGGTAGCAAGAGCTCAGATGATTGGGAAGTTTCACTCTGACTTTGGATTTGTCACTCCTCATCAAGCCAGCTGTGCATTTTTAACAGACTTTAAAGGAGAGCAGCAGAGAATTTCAATGTTGTTACCAATCATTATTATTAAAAAGGGAGAAAATTCTAGCTTATTGCAAAAATAAATACACAGAATTGCCAGATTATGCTTCTCCGTTTGGTAGAATAGTCTTTGCTCACATCAGTGTGAATGATAAGGCACAGAACGGCTTCCCTAAAACCTGTAAATGTTTAAAGTCGGCATACAATTATAAAAGGTTTTTAGCATCTGGAGAAACTGAAATTATTCATGAGAAAATCATAAATTAATAGGATTAATATATAGATTGATTTTGGGGCCACAGTCATTTTCATGATCTAAATGTATAAAGTACGGTTATGTAAATATCATTGTGCACAATTCATGTTTTCTTATCACATTCAGGAAATGAGTATTAGACCTTATTTTTATTAATTAAGCCACATATGAAAGTAGTTCAGGGTCATAAAGAAATTAGAAATAAAATTAGACTGAGAAACGAATGAGGGATTTGCATAGACAGTGGCTAAGTGAGCTCACTTGGTCCCCTAGAACCTTTATACAGAGTGATTTACTATAGTTCTTCCAGATGGTGACCAAGTAACTCAGGAGAACTATGGAATTAACACACTGGATGAAAAAGAAAGATGTGCATAATTCATATGATATAGTCAATCTGTGTCACACAACATTTAAACCCTAAAGCCAATTAAGGGCAATTCCTGTGGTTCCATAAAACATTTTATTCAAGGAGAGATGATAGAGATAGAGATAGAGACAGAAATAGAGATAGATAGATAGATAGATAGATAGATAGATAGATAGATAGATAGATAGATAGATAGATAGATAGACAGACAGACA
>JANHGC010001307.1:34509-47071 GCA_027560395.1 Boaedon fuliginosus | reverse complement strand
TGGGAATTACTATTAGCAATGATGGAAGTGGACAAGGTACTGAGAGACAAGGACAGGCAATGTTCAACTATTAACCTTTTAAATATTGGAGCTGAAAAGGCTCAGTAGGGCAGGAATGTTTTCATCAGAAATGAAGGTTTGAAAATGAATCGATGCAGCATGGTGAGATTAGGTCATGTAGGAAGTGGTGAGCATTTTTTGTAGAAAAAGAAAAATAATATGTAATAAGTGACAGGTTTTTCTCAGGAGTCCAAAATGATAACTAGTAAAGTAAGCAAAAGAGGAAGCATATTATCAAACAAGATAATAAGATCCTACCCCCAAAAATAGGAATTTACACCATCTTTGAATATATAAATTTGTATGTATAGATACAAAACTAGCTATTACTGCTTTCATTTAAATAAAAGAACTCACCATAAATGGGATGATTGTGGCTAGGAATGACATATGCTCACTTAGGCTGCTCTCTGGCCTTAATTAGTCATGGATAGGTTAATACATACACTGATCTCTTGCATTGTATTTTCCTTTAGGGTAAGCAACATTATGCTAAATGTAAAAATTCAATTTTAGATTTCAATTTTTAGAATTTTTCTTTTGGGGTATCTTTTTCTTACAGTTGGCCTCAGATTTATTCACCCAGTGTTTTTAGCGTTCTAATGTTAGATGTTTTCTGCTTTGGCTTTTAGTAATCTATATGTGGTCATTTGAGTGGGGACAAGTGATGTCATAAAGATTGAGAGATCCAGCTATACAATTGGAAATACAAATTACATAATTTGCATAATTTGCATAAGGTCTTCATCATGTGAGAGAGGGCTGACCTTAATTATGACAGATTCTATATTCCTTTTTTTATGATGGTGATGCCTGTGTTTCTTCTGTTAATATGTGCCTTTTCCAACAAATAAATGATGATGATTGTTGACATTAGGAAAATGCTGTGGTTGATGTCACCAGTGGGCATGTATATGTGGTGTAAACTCTCTTGATAGAAGAGGGAAGCTGTATCAGGGAAAGGCTTAGCCTCCAAAGCCTACAAGGTTATTGCATTGCAGCTGAATCATGTTCATGTAGACACGAATGTACCATGGACTGCAAAAGCAGAAAGGAGAAGAAAAGATCAGCACTAAGGGCAGCAACTTCTTATGGCGTATTAGAACACATCTCTATGAATCCTTCACTGCTTTCATTCAAGCATCTCTCTCTTCTACTTGGACTTCAAGACAAAAATAGAGCCTGTCTCTTTACAAGCTGGAGTGTAATATTCAAACCAGAAAACTGGAGCTTAAGATGCAAAAGCCATGTCTTCAATAGGACATAAAAGGAAAAGTACATAACATCTGTATTTCCAAAGTAGTATTCTCCTTGTGGAGGTTTTAAATGAAAATCCGTTTTGGTGCCTGTGATTAAGATCATCTAAAAAGATGAGAGCCTGTTTGGTATAGTGCTTATGGCTTTGGGCTAGAAACCACGAGTCCTAGTTCTTTGTGGGGTGGGGGCAGCCATCTGGGTGATCTTGAACCAGCCACTTTCATTCGCCCTAGGAAGGAGGCAAGGACAATTCATCTCTGAAACACCTTAACAAGAAAATTGTAGTTACCAGGAGACAAAAACTGACTTGAAGGTATGTGTGTATACATGTATGTGTGTGAGTGTGCGTGCACACACACACATACACACAAGGCTTTATTTTCTCTTTCTGTAACCAATGTAAAAATGGAGATGGAAGGAAGGAAGGAAGGAAGGAAGGAAGGAAGGAAGGAAGGAAGGAAGGAAGGAAGGACAGACTTTTTCTCCTGTAGAAATAAAGCAGGTTGGTAAGGTTGGATCTTTCAATCCAGAATGACAAGTTTTTGTTGATTGAGGGTGGCATGTGACATTTGGGGAAGAATATAGGGGGAAGAATATATGTTGGTGAAACTAAGCAGCATTGTTCATATGGGGAGGGGGGGGGGTCTCAGAACCAGTAAAATGGTGGGTGGATTACCTTTCCAACGTATCTGTAATATAGATATATGATCAGAAAATGTAGGGATAGCATTGCAATGCTCCATCTATCATTTTGATAAATTAGAACCCCTTCTGTTCACAGATGCCACTGTTACAGGAGATATCACAGTATGCAGGGGACTTTGAGAAGTTTGGAAATATTTTTTTTAAATAATATTTTAAAATATCCTTAAACATTTTATGGCTTACCCTACAGCTTTCATGTGCCCCAACAAAGCAAGAACATTTTTCATTGATTTTCAGCGAGTGTGGTTGAAGATACCTTTAGGGATAGCAAAAAGGAGGCTCAGTGGCTCTTGTGGCCCAACCCCATCTATATATGAATAAGGAAAAGGGCCAAGTGCTCCACTAATGGCTATCCCACTGGTTCTGTTTGTTTCTACTCCATTCATCTTACTGGAATGACTTATATTTTCAGTGCAGAAATTCCTTTCAAAAGCAGCACCCTAGAAACCCCTCGGGGTGGGGGAAGACATTGAAATTATCATCAGATGTAGGTTGGCTTGGAAGTTTTTTGCCAGGGGCAAAAAAAATCTGTCAAATACTATTTAACTTAGTTTCTTACTTGCCCAAGTTACAGTCTAACTCTACATTATCTTTAAAAAGAAAAAGAAGCATTAATACAAATACAATATACAGTCCTAGAAGAGATCAACTGCTCTTTAGAAGGCCAGATCCTGAAGATGAAATTTAAATACTTTGGCCACCAAATGAGAAGGAAAGACTCACTGGAGAAGAGCCTAATGCTGGGGAAGATTGAGGGCAAAAGAAGAAGACAGAGAATGAGGTGGCTAGATGGAGTCACTGAAGCAGTCCGTACGAGCTTAAATGGACTCTGGGGGATAGTAGAGGAGAGGAAAGCCTGGAGGAATGTTGTCCAAGGGGTCATGATGGGTTGGACATGAGTTTGCAACTAACAACAAATACTTATTTTTCTAAAGAGTAAACTTTGTTCAATTTTATCTAATATATGCATTTTGGAAATTGATACACATTCTATACTTTACTTTAATGCATCTTGTAATGCATTTTTGCACTCATTTCCTGAAATTTACTCATTATACCATTACAATGTAAAAGTTAAGGTGCTGGAATAACACTACAGAAGTCAGATTCAAGTCCGTTTTCAGCCATAGAAGACTTTGGCCAAACTATCTTTAAGCCATTCTCTATCATTGTTTAAGATATTGTGTGTGTGAGGGGAGTTAGAATTCATCATATTCAGCACAAAGGCTGCCCTGAACTCCTGAAGAAAAAGTGGAATGTAAATCTAAATAATAAATATATGTACCATTGTTTTCAGTGTTATGTAGTTACAAACTAACATCAAATTCAGAAAGGAAATAATTGGTGTAGAGCTTGTGTAGAAATTAAGACGTGCCACTTAAATAGGTTTGCAGTGAAATTTGAATTCCTTCCTTGCACAAAACTATCCTTATTGCATAAATTATATTTTACTTAAATTTACTTATTGATTGATTGATTTCATTTATATGGCCACCCAACTCAGGCAATGTGAATCCATTGGAGTTTGGCAGGTGACTAATACAATAAATAAAGCAGAATGTGATTCTGGGCAGTGTATAAAAACAAAAAGAAAAAAATGTCAACCAACAAATTCAAAAGAAAACACACATACCACTGAAACTTTACCAATATATTAAAATGATGATTAGAACTAAAATATACTACAATTCTTCAAATATGTATAGGAAGATTCAAAACTGAATTATTTTGTTTAAAGGAATGTGAACATTATGTTTCCTGTTTTCCCTCTGGTGTGATTCTAGTATTATTAAAACACTGATTGACATTTGTCAGCTGAAACTGGGAAAACCTTGAAAGCTTCTTCTTTGGGCAACCATTAAAGGCAACATTACTGTAACAAAGCAAACAAAATATAGCAGAAGCAATGGCAACTTTATTCACTTAGCATTTTTTTTTCTGTATTTTAGTCTTGTTGAGGTTTTATAGAAGTTTCCTCATAAAGTAAATGCATTCTTATATATATTATATCAGAGGTAGAGGATTTCTGGCCCAGCAGATCAGTCCATTGGGCTTTTGGATCCTTGTGAGATCTTCCTTTCATAGCATCACATAGACATCAACAAGGTTGACTTTCTGGGTTCCAGTACTGAAGGACATCCTCAGCACGAACACCTTCAAGGTCAGGTCTCAAGGAAGGCCTGTTTCCAAACTCTGATGCTTTGAAATGCCTTCTCCAGATCTCAGAGAAAGAGTTTGGCTTTGGTGTCTTCCCACAAGTTGTAATTACCTTAGTTGGAAGAAAAGAAGGGTGGTCTTCTTGAGCTCAGGGCTTCACCACCCTTTATGCAACTTCTGACTTTGAATCTGATATTCTCGTGTGAAGCCAGTCTATCCCCAAGAAAGAGAAGAGATTGATAGAGTTACTATATGGCTAGATAAAATGTTATCAATCAACAAAATTCCTGAATCATTCATAGTGCCTGAATCCTGCCTGAATCATTCATAGTGATTGTAGCATAGTGCCATTGTACATTCTCCTTGACCGGGGAAATGAGGTGGGGTATAAATCCAAATAAATAAATAAATAAATACAATAAGCAGAATTAGTTACAAAATCCATCTAATTCTCAGGATTTCACCTACTGGAAGTTAGGTGGACAATTTGCAATGGTAAAATTTCAAAACCCAGGAGGGTGGCTAAGTAAAAATTCCAGCATCAGGCTGGAACTCTCCTCTCCCCATAATGGTAAACCCAGAGAAAGAAAAGAAAGTGCACAATCACTTAAGCACAAAATACGATGAATTAAGCAAATTGGTTTTATGGTGCATGATTTAAACAGACTCTAGTTTTCCTTGGCCTATAGCTCAGATTGCCTGGTTGCTTACATTCTGCTTTTATTTAATTGAAGAAATTTTCACTGGCTAACATACTCCCTGGATGGAACTAACACGAGGCATGCTAAAATGCTGTGCCTGGATTAAGATAAAGCATTCAGGAGCTCAATAGATGCAGCTGTAAGACATGAGGCAGAGCTGCAGTTTTTCTGTTACCTTCCCTCTGGATTCTGTTTTCTTCTTCTGACCTGTTGTAAGGTCTTTTCACACACCCCCAGGCTTCTCTACTTTTTGCTGATGTTCTGGATCTGTTGTAGAGTCTCAGCAAACCTGGCAGATTTTGCTAGACTAGCAGTTGCCTGCAAATCTCACGGCTCCAGGGCTCACTTGGGTCAGGAGCACATCATGAGGCAATGAATCGTGGAGGCCTCATCCTGGGGGACCATCAGAGCATCAAAGATGTGAGGAAAGCATTCAGTCCAGGAGAGCCTGCCCAGGCAGCTGAAAAAGCACACCATTCATTTTGCTAAGAGATCAGTGGAAAGGCCTGTTGGGGAGGAAAGCAGTAGTGGAGAGAAAGAGAGACAAAATATGCAGTGTGATGGCAGGCAAGCTAAGCAACAAAAAGTTAAACTTGGTGAGAAAAATGTTTGAACAAACAAGAGAGCTTGAATCAGACAGAGTGCTAATGAAAGTGATGTCTTTGCCATTTGCCTCTGCCGTTCTGTTGGCTAGAGATATATACAGTAGGTCTGTCTTAGAAGGCAAAGAAGGAATTTTGTAGAATTCAAGGACATAAATTGCATTTTTAATATTGTATTACTTCCTTGCCGGATGATCCTGTTTTGAAGGATTTAAGACAGGTGTTAAATTTGGTCACTGCACACTCGGAAGCAATTTTGTGCCTTTCAACATGAAGCATTGTAAGAACTCATGAACAAATATCAGGACTGTAGGAAGTTGGTGGAATAGAAAGGTGGAATAGAATCATTAAAGAAAGTGTAGGAAGTTATAGCCCACCCCTCCCTCAGAGAAGTGACACTAGAAGTAGAAACTCAGGCAGAAACTCAGCCTCCACCTTTGCTAATGGGCCATGAAAAGCCTGAGCCAATCTATTCTGCATAACAAAGATATACCTTCTTCAGGCAGAAACATAATAGGAATAGCCCAAAGGCCCTTTCATTGCCAGAAGGACTCAACCAAGCTTTGCACAAACAACCTACATTGCTAGCTATGACCTCTGACAACAGCCAATCAGGATGCATTTCTTGCCACAGGTACAGGGAGCGGGCTCAAAGCCCAACATGTGATCCTATACACCATTAAACCATCTTTCCAAACAGCCTCCATGTTTCCAGAGTGTTTTTTCCCACTTGGAACTGAACCCAGGAGGATATTTCTTCCAACAGGACTTACAACTACGCAACACTATAATGAAATCATAAACATAAGAAACACATTTTTGTTAAGCTTTGGACATGCAGTCACCTCGTTCTATTCCAGTACTTGGGGGCAAAGCCAGGTTTTCAGTAGGCTAGGAGGGGAAGAATGTTACATAAGGTAACACTCTTCAAGGGGAAGGGTGTTACATAGGGTAGAGACTGTTAGGAAAAGCCCTGTTTCCTAGTCCTCTCAGATGGCAACATCCAGTGAGCCAGATTAGATTAACCCACCAAAATTTGTAATCTTAGGGGGATTTTAAAAGTCTGTACGATACATGTTTTTATTATGTTGTGAGCCGCCCTGAGTCCTGGGGGATTGGGGGGATTGGGTGGCATAGAAATTAAATTATTTATTTATTTTATTTAGGGGAAGGGACTAGGAGCATGCTCCCCCAAACTAATTGCTAGGTCAGTAAATGCCCTTAGGGAAAGGTGGTCCTACAGATCACCTGGCCCAGTGCCATGTAGAGCTTTAAAGGTAATAACTACCACCATCAATTTCACCTGGAAGGAAACTGGAAGTCAAAGTCAGCCCTTCCCATCCAGATCCTTACAGCTTTTCACCACCACAGCCTCAGAACCACCAGTCTGCCTAGGGAGGAGACATAAAAATTAGGTATATTTAGGTAAAATTTACTTTGAAAAGTATATACTCAAAAGTTGTTTTGAATGTGTATATAAATTCATTTTCCAAGAGGTTTTTATTGAAATGTGGGCATCATTTTAAAAAGGATCAAATTATTTATTTAATGAATATATAAGCTACCCAACTCCATAATAATTCTGGGCAAATTGGACTTGCAATGATATGCACAAATCAAAAACTGGGCATTGCTTCTGCTATCCCTACTGTGAACTATGATGGTGGTTAAAATGCAATACTGGTTAAAATGCAATAGTGCAGACTAATTCTGCTGACTCCCAACTGCCAGCAATTCAGCAGTTCGAATCTCACAAGGCTCAAGGTTGACTCAGCCTTCTATCCTTCCGAGGTCAGTAAAATGACCTAGAGTGTTGGGGGGAATATGCTGACACTGTAAACCACTTAGAGAAGATTGTAAGGCACGTGAAGCACTGTTTTAAGTCTAAGTGCTATTGCTATTTTGAGCAAAAGCTTTATACACATGGATAACATCTTTTGTTGTGCCTTTTTCCATTGACAAGTATCTCCAACCACTGGAGATTAGCATCACTTATTATGCCAGAATTGAATGAACCACAGTTTACTGATTTAATCCAATTGTCTTGATTTGCCCAACACACTGAATCATAAATTGATTTCAGTCTCCCAAACTTGGGGAACCCAGGCTTTATCTTCTGTGTTGTCTCTCCAACCTTTTTTCTAATATTGGAATCTTCTTCTAATGTTGATAACAGCTTATATATGCTGTTAAGTATGAAGGTGGGGGAGTAGCAGATAGAAAGTTGAATAATTTATTCCAGCTCTATGTGTAACTAAATATTTAGACATTTTCAATGAAACTGCTAATGTCTAACCTCTGTAAGAATCTATAATTTGGTATGAGGAAAGAAAAGTATTAAAAAGCTGTATCAGTGTCACAAGGGTCTAAAAACGGCCATCTCTTGTCTATAGGCATATCAAGTGCCCTAGGAAGGAAGATTTTAGCACCTCTAAAAGAGTCTAATACAGCACATTTCTCACCATCACAATGTGCTGCAAATTGGCCTAAGGACCTAGACAGAAAATATCTACAATGACTCTTTTTTAAAAAGGGTTTGGTTACCCTAAACAAGGCTGCCGGACTACCGCCTGTCAATGCAATAAGGAAGAATATACCTACTTCACTTCCTTTGTTGCCATAATGTAGGTTTGAACACCTGTACTGGGTTATATTCGTTTTTTGTCTTTCTTCATCGGCAGTCTAGAATTATTTCTGGTGTTCCATTTCAGTAAACCAAAGCACCAAACCGGATGAAACCCTATATAGGAAAGCAATACAGATTATCAATTAGATTGCAAGCTCTTCACCAGGGGCTGGAACCTGCCATCTATGAGAATTCTGGAAACTCTGAACACCTTTTGGAAACCAATAGGATCTATTAGGCTTATTATAAAAAAATAGTTCATGAATGGTTCTCAGTCATAATTTGATCGTTGTGTGATTGGACAAAACAATGGGGTAGTGAAAAGCTGTAATGGCATGTGAGAAAAACCTTGAGAAGATGGTGAGAAGAAATGCTCAGATTGAAATGGTTAGATGACCATGGAAATGGTCAGATGATGATGGAAAAGATCAGATAAGAGATGATAACCCTCCCTTGTCTGACTCTTCCCTATAGCATTTCTATGCCCCATCTCTCCAGGTCTTTCTAATGTACCATTACAAAATCCTTCCATCTTCTTAGCATACAACATCCACTCAAAGACAAAATTGAGACTTAAGGTTCATACCTTGCTTTTATGTGTGGAGCCTGAGATTATGTGAAATAAGCTCATGGATGCTATAGATTCCTAGGTCTAATTGAAACTGGTCTATATGGAGAATATGGAGGTTCAAGTCCCTGCACTAAAAAGCAGGACTTCTCCAGCAGCAGTCCAGAGACTTACTCCAGAAACCTGGAGAGCGATATCCCTGGGCAGAAGATCACAACTTTTGCCCTCTTAGGGACAGAGTCCCTGGTCATGAAAAGTGTCTTTCACAATCAAGAGTGCCACCACTTGATTCTGACATCAAGCCTGGTGATAACTCTGATTCCCAGCTTTACCTTCATGTGACTTTTTAAAAAATGCATCCCATTATAAATAACATAACACAGGGGTGTCAAACGTGCATCATCATGGTATTGTCATGTGATATATTGTGATTTTCCCCCTTTATTAAATCAGGAATGGGTGTGGCCAGCCTGTGACACATCTGGCCTGCAGGCCGTGAGTTTGACAGCCCAGATATAACAGGAAAACAGGAAAAAATATAAATTTGAAAATCCATATTTAATGTTTTCTTTAAAGATGGACGCTTATATATTTATAGACCTTATTCCTGAAACTTGCTTACTTCATGTCACCTCTGATCAATAAATCGCTGCATTTTGAGGAGGAACAATTTTTCCCTTTCTAAAATCAAACTACAAATGACTTGTAGGACTTACAGTTTGTCTTAAATTTGGCTTTTACAATTAATGCATAGCATCCATAGTATCCATATGTTTTAGAAGCAACATGAACACCCATACATTGTACTAAGCAATAGTTTGTTTAAGTAAGTTTATTGAATAAGCTTCATTTGATTTGCTTCACATAACTCAGTAATTTACAAGCCAGGTTTTATAAAACATAGTGGTTAGGTTTATACAAACTATATTCTGGTTTAGCTTTACCGTATTGCTTGTTGGTTTTGCTAACTGCCCAGAATGTATTGATGGCAGTAGGTAGAAATCTAATAAATAAATAAATCAAACCAAAATGTGTTATGTGGAATTTTATTCTCAAACAAGCCTGCAGAGGACTGCTGTCTCTCCAAGCTTGACTTATTTACTATTTTATGTCTTTGTTCAACATTATAAGGAATAAAAAAAGAAAGTAAGCCTTGTTTAGTTTACTAACTACATGAATGATATATGATTTGTAGCTACATGGGAAAGAATAGCATTGATAAATTTCTTTCCTCATCTGACATGTCTTTCCATGCAGCCTTCTTCACAGTTTTTCAGTATTGTGATTTTAGGTTATAACAAGGTGTTAACAAGAAAAACATGTTTTCACTAAAGCTATATACAAAGTGTACCTCTTGCCCTGAGTCCTTCTGTGTGTTTATTTTTCCCCCAAAGGAAGTCTGTTTCTAGAATGAATAAACAAACTTTTAAGTGTGCATGTGCGTGAGAGCTGGATGGAAAAATTCTTCCAAATGTGTCTTGTTTTCCTTATTCTATCCCCCAGCCCTAAATACAATGGGCACAGAACAGCTGATTGGATTTCATCAACAGGAGCCACTTACCTGTTTTCTCCCATCCATCTACGCTAGTCCCAGGACACCTGAAAGACCACTTAGTTTTTCAGAAATATATATGAGAAGGAAATAGTATTTGTGCGTGTACTGTCCCCTGAGCAGTATCTCCAGAATATTTCAGCATCTCCAGAACTGACATAATGTCTAATATGAAAATTCCAAGTACAGCATGCTTAGCTAGAGTTTTTTTTTATTTGTGGATTATTGCAAAGGTGAGTATCCCTATTTCAGATCCCTGAAACTCTCCTTCTGCCCAGATTGCATTATAAAAAGTCAGTGGAATGCACGCATGCATACATACATACGTACTTCTGGAGAAGACAAAGGAATTACTGTATAACTTGTCTAAGTCACCATCAAGAATAACTCATCTATTTTCTTTTTTTATAAAGAATAAACAAAACCTTACAAAAAATGGGGGTAGGGTGAAGCAAAAAAGACTTCTGTTTTATCAAACTAAGCCTACCAAACTTATGTTTCATTATAAAACTCCTGAACTGTGGCTAATCTTTACAGTAGGGCTACATCAATTTTCTGTACCTCTTTGCTACACTCAGTAGTGATCTTGATTTTTGTAGCCTAGATAGGGTAGAGATTTTTTTAAAAATCTGCCATCAGGCAACAAAAATGTTACTCATCTTGACTAAATCACAATCTGCATTATGCTTTCATACAAATACAGAAACCCTTCACCATTGTCTTTCATTATCTCAACCATTTTGGGCTATTCCAACATTTTTCTGAAGGTTTGCATCATAAATACCCCAAGGCATCATTCAAATTTGAAGTTTTCAAGTTTGTTGCGATTACAACTACTCAAATGTCTAGTCATCAATATTCAGTTGAATATTTTCTCCTGGCTAAACATTCTGGGAATTGAAATCTAGGTCTCTTCAGATTTACCTGAATTTGTGAATGCAGTTGAGTTAGCATGGCAAAATTTAACATTCTAAAATTCATAGTTTGTTAATTTATTAGACTCTTTGTTAGAACTTATCAGATTGTTAGAAAATAGTGATTACATTTTCCAGGTTTCTTCATCAGTCATCATGCTTAGCAATCGGTAACAAAGTTACTTGAAGGTGAGATGGGTGACATATACAGTTAACAAACAAACAACAAACAAAATGCTGAACTAAAAGGATACTGTTTGACTCCATTCTAAACAAAAATTGCAATGCATTTTAGACTCAAAATCTGTTCTTATTGTAATGGATTACATCTTCCACATTGGGTTCTTAAGGAAGTTGGCAAAAGAAATCATATACATTCGAACAAGATGTTCTATATTACTTTTGTTACAAAAGTAATTAGGATGGCAATAGATGCAGAGCATTAATGTTTTGAAACACATTTTTTCCAGACCTGAGAATTAACACCAGTTCCCCATGTGGCCTATGATTTGTAGCCCAGCCAGGTGCTGTTTCACTTAATATGGATAAAACTAGTTTAGTTGGATCAAAGATCAGATCCAAACTGGCCTGAAGGTACACTTAGAGGCCACCAGGATAATGAGACACTGTCTATATGCAAAACATAAAAAAATGATCATGTGTTGTTGTAGTTTCTTTTTTTTTTCTTGTGTATGGCCATATGTCAAGCACAATTGGTGTACATATGGACAGAGGACAATCTTCACAGTAATCTATATCACAGGGACCAAAAATAGAACAAGAGCAAAAGGCTAAGCTATAAATGCTGGCTTTAGAGGACAAATTAAAAACGTTTGTTGTAGCAAACTGGTGCATTAATTAAGAGCTTTATAGCACATTCTGGCCTAGAGTGATAAAAAGTCAATTTGCAGCCTTTTATTTTTTTTTTTAATCCGCTTCTCTTCAAAGCTGTGCAAATGTTGAGAGAGAAATGTGGATATATTTTTTTAAAAAATAGGAAAGAATCTTTTATTAGAAACCTGGTGAGAGAAGTTACTGGAAGCAGCCTTCTTCTGTTTGTAAATTTTTGTTGCTCGTCTCTATCCTGGATCATGACTGAAATCAAGTATATCATACAGCAACTGGAGAAAACAGTAGATAATGTGATCTAAGCGAACATATAGGAGAATTTATGAATTGGAGATGTTTAAGGTCTTTGGCATTATGTCATTTCAGTCACTTACTATTAAGATTCAGATTCTAGCATGGTACAAGCAAAATCATATGTTATATAGGAAGGATGGAATATAAGATTTTAAGTTATTCGTATTTCAAGTTTTCAAGTCAACTTGAAAGGATGATGATCTGAAGAAGAAAGACAAAGGAAACCTGCCTCCTCGAGTTCCCCGAATGGGTGAAGAGAGGCGGGATATAAATCGAA